>JASFAT010000269.1:0-32176 GCA_031353405.1 Baronia brevicornis
GGGCTAAGTCTGGTGAATACGGCGGGTGGGGTAAAACTTCCCAGTTGAGTGTTTCCAAGTATGTTTTTACCGGCGCCGCAACATGTGGACGAGCATTATCGTGTAAAAGAATAATTTTGTCGTGTCTGGAGTAGTAATGGGCGCGTTTTTCCTTAAGTGCCCGACTCAATCTCATCAATTGTGTTCGGTAGAGAGCTCCAGTAATGGTTTCGCTTGGTTTCAGCAATTCATAATACACGACACCAAGCTGATCCCACCAAATACACAGCATGAGTTTTTTTCCATGAATATTCGGCTTAGCTGTCGATGTTGATGGTTCGCCGGGCTTAACCCATGACTTTCTCTTCTTTGGATTATCGTAGTGAATCCATTTTTCGTCACCAGTGACTATACGATGCAAAAAACTCTTTTTTTTATTCCTGGCAAGCAGCATTTCACTCATGCATAATCGGCGTTCAACGTCTCTCGGCTTTAGTTCATATGGAACCCAATTTCCTTGTTTTTGAATCATTCCTAACGATTTTAAACGATGTGAAATTGCTTGTTGAGTCACTTGTAGAGTAAGTGCAAGTTCTTTTTGCGTTTGGGACGAATCTTCCTCCAATAGTACTTCTAATTCCATGTCTTCGTACACTTTCGGCCTTCCACTGCGTTCTTTGTCTTTAACGTCAAACTCACCGTTCTTAAACTTTTGAAACCATTCCTGACAACTTCTCTCACTTAAAGCAGCTTCACCATATGCTTCTAGAAGCAATCGATGCGCCTCAGCTGCAGATTTTTTCACATTAAAGAAGTAAATCAAAAGTTCCCGCAAATGATGCTTATTCGGAATAAAACTTGACATTTTTGCACGAAAAAAATTACGTGATGCTGATACGGAATCACTAGTACTTTAAGGTTATGGTGTTGCCAGATGACTAAACTTGGGATATTACGTTTTACATCTGACAATTTCTCCATAACCTTCTGGTGGGGCCATCTTTTGACAAACCGCGGAAACGGTATATGTATATGTATATGTATATGTATATGTATATGTATATGTATATATATATGTATATATATATATATATATATATATATATATATATATATATATATATATATATATATATATATATATATATATATATATATATATATATATATATATATATATATATATATATATATATATATATATATATATAGCTGGACATCATACGTCCACATTTTAATTATTGTAAATTTAAAGTAAAGATATAATAACAATGGAAATTGAAACTATCTGTAACAACATAGTTCAAAAATCCTTTATAAGCAGGTTTTTAAATACGTTTTTGACATATTGTTATGTATAATATTAATACATATTATATAATAGAATATTTAAATATGACATTAACAATTTGATATATTATGATGCAATGAAGATCAAATAGGCATGACTTATAAAATATTAAAAAAAAAAATTAAGATCACTGACGATTTTTAGACTCCGGATTAAAATATAATCAGTTATAAGTCACAGTCGAAAGTCAAATAAAAAATAAACTGAAACAATGAAAATAATAGAGAGAAGTAGTTTTTTAAAAAGTCGTGAGTAATTAGTTACGCGCTGTATAGCAACAATACAAATATTAAGATCGTAAGTCATTTGACGCGACACTACTCAATACTTAAACAAGTTCTTTGTGTAAACAAATGGCCAAGTAACAGACGGACGGTCAGCCGTGGGCAGGCTAGGTGGCCGGCTCGAGACGAGATAAGCCGTCGCTAATTATGTTATTCGAGGCTACGATCATAAAAACATAATTAATATCGTTTCTCATGTGTTATAATTTGATAAACATTATTTGTAGGGCCGAAATGGATGAGGGCACACAAACGAATTTGAATTTGAAAGTTTGATGTAATTTTTGATATGGATTATTTAGTTCTTTATGATTTTAGAAGAGCCAATTAACTAAGTTATGTCTTATTTTTATTACATAAAAAAATACATTTGTTCAAATGGTCCAGGAGCTTAGAGTGTTTTCGAAAAGAAGGTTTAAGGCGTAGTTTGTATTTATGTGTCGGAAAAATAAATAAGGTATTTTAATAATGGCCAGCGAGCTAGCGGTTACATAAAAAATATGTGAATAATAGAAGGGGAAGAGTAAGGTGTACATTTGAGTAGAACACTGTGAAAGTCCTTGTAATAAATAATTATTGATAAAATTGTTTTAATTTTTTTAATATTAACTAGTTCTTTAACAATGTTTTTATTGTATATATTTATTATATTTTATTCCTTTTTATTCTTCACAGCAAAGGAATTGACTATTTTATATCCCTAAAAGTTTCTCGTCGAATAGAAATTAGGTGTCATAAAGATTAGAGGGAGAGACTATATATAGGATTGTGTGCTCGCCATAGGAACTATATCACCATGTCACCACAAAACTGGAGCATTATTTACCATCAGATAGGAGATTATTTTTCACGTTATTTCCCGTTGTAAATATTTCGAAAAGCACGTTGATTTGTCCTAGTTGAAATAGATTTTTTTTCAGAGAAAAGAAGGGCCAACGAGCAAGCGGGTCGCCTGATGGAAAGCAATTAACGTTGCCCTTAGATATCTTTAATGTCATAGCATTGTAGAAACGTTCTCGGCCTTTGAGATATGTCTAGGTTTGTTTTAAAGGTTCCTATGCTGTATCGTTTAGCAAAGGCACCTGGTTCCACAGAGTGGTGGTGTGTGAAAGTAAAAATACATGAAGATTTACATATGTATTAATTATAATTGAAATTTTTATTTATGAGTAATTCATTTATGAGTTATTATTATTACTATTAAAATAAAACTTACCAAATTAATTCCTTGAGAGTTTTGCATAACTTCCTTAGGTTACGTTAAGGTTACCTGCACACATTGTATTCACGAGTAGTTGACAAGGAGCGTTAAGGTCGAGTAATTTAGCGAAAAGGTGATTTTAACTTCCTCGAACATGTCGATAGATCGGCGAGATAGTCTTGATCCACTCCACAATTCACATACGAAATATGTGATTATTATATTATATTAAGTAGAAATTGTTTAATTTATAAGAGATTGTACGGTAAACTCGAATGCTTGAAGTGGATTTTATTTCATTTGTATAAAAAAACAAGGTGCCATGGTCGCCTCTTACTAGATAGATAGATAACTTTTTTATTTAAGGCACAATACAAAATAAAAATCATTTAAACTAAAAATTAAGCTAAGAAATTAGAATAAAGTACTACACGAGTTTTCGGAATAACTTTAAATTAACGATAATGTGCCAAAGAATAGGCCTTGGCTCAGCTTTAATGTTGTTGTTGGTTAACTGCAGCGCTATTCTTTCTGCCAATTCCTTTTCCTTTTTCCACAAAATATACAACAAAATCTGGGTACTTCTAAAGAAATTATATTTTTAGATTATTATAATATTTTTTTATTATTTGAATAAAGGTACTAGCAATATTAGGTAAAAATAGTAAATTTGTAATGTACTAATTTTAAAATTTCTAATATACTCTATTCCATGCCGTAAACTACACAGCTTTCTTCTTTTTTTTTCTTTTCTTTGATGACAATTAGTTACAACTATTATGCCAGTGTCAAGTAATATACAATAATATTCAATCTCTTGAAATGTAACTAGTCAGCTCGTCACGTTACGTCTTGATAAAATGGTGACAATTTTACCAAAAAGCTTCTATGGACTTTTTCAGTCAACTTAAAAAGTTACGATACACGCATTTATTTCATATCACTTCACTTATACACCTTAATGGAACTATATTGCGTAATACGCCACCACAATTAAACAATATAACGGATAATAAAATAAGATTATGAAAATGAAATAAAAACACAACGTCACTGATGTAAGTTGGCGGGAAAAGTCCCACAGCTTTCTTTAACACAAACCAACCAATGTTACTTTTTTTATTGCAGATCAGTGCCGGTTTAATAAATCCTTGTTACGCCGTCGCCCACCGTCGCCGACAGTTCTATCCCGATGGGTTGAGTACGCCGACATTTCGTGTTTGTGGTCACACCACTGACGTTGTAAGTACACTTAACGAATACTTCATTGGTAAATATTATATTTTCCCATTGTTCTTTATGATTCCGAAATGTAGACCTAAACAGTAATCGACAAATAGTAAATGTGATATATAGGATATGATGATGATAGAGATATATCTCAGATTGAATTTAGTACAAATTAATCTTTTAAGCTGTATTTATCTTTCATCATTCAAGCTCGCGTCCTCACACATTTTTGACATGTCGTCTGACTTAACACTACTTCTATATTTCATCATAATCTGCTGATAGCTTATAACCCGCTACGAAAAATATTCCTCTACCAGATATAGTTAGAACAATAGGCCTTGATTGGTAATTGCAGAGCAAGCCCTAGACTGAATTTTTGATCAATCTCGTCTATTATGGTTTGTATGGTTGAATCATATTTATATATATAAATAAATAACACAAGTAGTAAAATGTAGACAATGCAATAATCAATAAACTTTATAGTAGTTTAGATTTTAATTAAAATGAAATGAATGAAGAACTTTTGTACATTTATTCTACTAGCAAGGATTTTTATAATCGTTCGGCTATTTGATGGTGTAGCCATTGAAAATATTCTACATACAATCGTGTGTAGAATATTTTCAATGGCTTACTTATCTCTATCGATGCTATGAAAAGTTTGGTGTAAAATCAGACTATTAACTGAATATATTGTCTTTACTATCTTTCCGTAAGCCAATAGAATGTTTTGGATTTTTTACGATGAACGAAATAAAAGTATTTAATTTAAAAACAATAGCTAAAAAGAAGATACTATTATATAATATATACGCATGTTATAGTGGATTTCAATTGTTATACATTACATTTTATACAAGGAAACACCCATGTAAATAATTAACAGGAAAACTTACATAATATGTACAGAAAATATTCCATGGCTCATATTTAATTTAGTTTGCTAGTAAACAACATAAAATAATTGAAAATAAATGCAATTGTTAAAACTTTTTTTAATTAACAAGAAATTAATTCAATAATAACCATCATCCTTAAAATTATATTTAAATTCTTCTTAAACTTAAAACAATCCTTTTGATTGCATACTACGCTACGTGCTGGTGAAATCGAATTTACATCGTTGTACTGCAAATCCAATTTTAAACCAACCAGCGCTAATACAATATATTGTTTAACTTTCTCGGCGTGTGAGCGAAATATACGAGTATATTTACCGTATGGTGTGCAAACTTTCTCTCTCTGAGCACAAAGGCATTATGTGGTATGAGAACTAAATTGTACGTACAATTGACGGCAGTTTAAATAGATATTAATATATAATATCATCATAATCAACAGTCTGCGGTAAACCACTGTTGGACAAAGGCCTCCCTTGAGACACCGCTTAATCCGATCCTCATGCATTCAGTTTCCAGTCCAATGGTAGTCCAACAAGCCAATCAAGCCTTTGACATTGAAAAAAAAGTTATATAAAACTTCAACGATTCAAACATACTTTTTTAGTAATAAAATCTTAAATATTTTTATTGTAGTTTAAATGCTTTTTAGCCATATTACAGTGACAGCTAGTGACAGCGCTTCCGCGGTGTATTTAACTACTTAGTTATAAAACGAAAGATCAAATGAGAGTTAGAACTTATATGTCCATGTCATAATTGTGAATGGATGGATACAGAAAAATTCTATAATGGATTTTGTCCGATCTATTCAATTCTTATTATCTTATATTCAATTATCTAGGAATTCCAAACAAAATCTAAGACTTATTGCTGCCTCTCAAATTATTTTTTAATTAATTACGGAAAAAGTATTTTGTCCATAGTTCGATTGGTTAGTATGTTCTCATAACACACAGGTGATTCTAATCTTTTCAAATGCCGATTGCTTTATGTTATGATGTACATATGTACGTGAATTGCGTAGATTCACTTTCGTAATTTCTTTGAGTAAGAATATGTATGTACATATATATGTATGCCGTCACTAAATTGTAACGTCACGAAAATTTACGCGGAAATCACTACTTGTTTACTAAAACAATTTTTATGTTGTTTAACTTCGAGTTTACATAAAACAATTATGGCCATAAATTTTTCAGCTTTACAATTTTCTCTTGCCGACGTCTTTAAGCAGCGGGGCGACTAAGATATGTTTTCCATAATTCAAGATTTTGAATATCGATAATATTTAATTTTCTTTCATTAATTTTAAATAAGCTAAATCGTCACCCTTTTTTATATATATGACAATTATATGTTACATGAAAAAAGATAACGGAAAATATAATTCTCAATTATAACAAGGAACTTAAAACAGCACTCACTAAGAAAGATGCCTACTAAAATGTTCTTTTTCCATTACTTTAAGTTTGGAATGTATTATATTTCTTTTGGCAAATAACACTGTAATATTAATAGATAATACTGAAAGTTCTCGGCCGCCAGACTTACGTCATTTCAACTCTTCATAATGGATAATAGGGGGACAAATTTCCAAGATTATACTAACCAAGTAATATGTCATAGTAATAAATCTAATTTGTTATACTTAATGAAAGGATATTAAATAATATATAAGAAGTTTTATAATAACAAGAAAGGTGTTATATAATATAATAATATTAAGAAAATATGATGAGTCTAAATTTCGCAAATTTATAACAAAAACCAAAAAATTCAATAAATTTATGGATAATATTGTGGCGTCTCTTTTACAGTTAAATAATAAGAATAAAACTCTGTTGAACATCTCTGAGCACCAGCCTTGAGTGTGAGCAAGAAAGCAATAGGTGTGTTTGCATGTACGATAAAGAGCTAATTGGTGTACGAACGAAACGAATAAATTACAATAAAGTTCCTGGTTAACTATGCTTTGTCGGAAGTGAAAAACCGTAAGGACTGGCCAGTATAAAAAATTGTTTCTAGTAGTTGCGCACTTTCGATATTCGAATTATTTGGTTTGAGCATATATCTTTGTAAATTAATAAATATAATATCATCAAATAAATATCACATCACTCACACTCACATACACACAAAATTATAGTTGTTAGTTTTTTTCATCATGACGAATGTTTTAGTTAGGACTATGACGAGTAGTAACTCTGATTAAAGGCAGATAGATAGAAAAATTCTGTATATAGAAACAACATTATACAATAATAATATTGTGTCTACAAGTTCAGACTGCTTTATGGTTAAAAGCGATTTTATTCAGTCATCTCTTGATTATAGGTTATTGTTGCTTTATTCATTTTCTTACTATTATATTATATTACTGCTCTGACAGCCGGTTGATAAATGGAATCCTAATGGGCAATAGGGTTTTGGTGGGATTCTATCTTTGCTTATCTTACCTAGTGTGGTCATTGTAGGCAAATCTTTTTTACTTTGGAGAAGCCCACGTTCAATATTGGTCTTATTTAGGTTATTGAATATACTAAGTAGTGTTATAACTGTGATAAAACGAATAGTTCGATCTGAATGTGGAAGTACATTACTTCTACAGAATACTGGCGTTATATAGCACAGTAATTCACAGTGTTCCGCGTTTCTTATAGTGAGTGCAGGACTCGGAGACCCAATTTCTTTCATGTTCCCTTATTTCCTCCTTCCATTTGCTTTTTTACCTCCCAATATTCACATTCTTATCTTTAGGCAGGCAAGGCAGTACATTTAGTATTGCATTTGTGTATTTTAAAATTTTTATAAAAGCTTCAAGACATACTGATATTAAAATTGATAATCATATTCTTATTGGACTCGAAGAAGATTCGAGATTGTGAAATCTGAATAATATCTTTTAAACTATAGTCCGGGAGTACACATCGTACCAATTTAAAATAAGGCGCACGTGAACTTTTTAATCAACAATAATTAGGGCCGGAATCCGAGGGCAATGCAATGCGTTTGCGACCATGCTGAGACTGGAGCAATGACCTGTCATGGAAACCCATTCACAGTGGTGGGACTACATGCATGCACGCGTAAGTGCGTTCACCTATTAAAACAAATGCAAGGAGTTACTGCAACTGCACTTTATTTTACAATAGTACAGTAGGAGGTTCAAGTATTTACATTCCACTATACGTATTCAGCACCTATTTTATAAATTATTAAATAATTATATATTATTGTTAAATTAATGACAGACAAGCTGGTTTCCTCTTCTATTAAGCCGGAATGTTACCATTTTTAGCGACTCAGTTTAAGTTATATATAGTTTGATGAAAATGAAAATTATTTCATATGCTTTTTTTATGTATCCCTTATTCATGTAGATAGCAGTAACGGGTTACTGGTAGGCGGTGCTGTTTCGGTGTAAATTTCTTCACGCTTTCCTTTTTTCTTTTTTGCTATCAAGAGTGATGTGACTTCATCATTTTTTTCGTTTCGTCAATCATTATATGAAATGGTAAGCGGCACTGTCCCGGAGCAAAGTACTTGACGCCAGTCGTGTCTCTCACGCGTCGCTCCTACGGCTTCCTACATGTATATATGTACATACATACGTCTGTAGTGCGTCGGTTATCTGGTCTGCTCATCGCGTCGGTCTTCAGCCACGAGGTCTTTTGCCATTTACCCTTCCTAGTAGAATATTGCATTCTAGGTTTTCAGGCATTTCTATAATGGTTGACTAAAGTATCTAAGGGCGCGACGAGTGATTAAAGATCTTCTCTTTCTCTTAGAGAAAAGTCTTTCGCGGATACTCACTTCTCTTATAATAATATGTAAATATTTGTTCGTATACATTATTTGTTAAGATAAATATCATCATAGTGATCGTCTAAAGGGACATGGTTAGAACTAGGCCTAACCCAAGCTGAGAGGATTTGCCTTAATCAGCTCGTTACGCTGGGTAGGTCGGCGACTGCATTTCGCACCGGTCCCGCTATTACGCGTTATTGGGTTGTGACACTTTGAACCAAATCTTAATTATATGCTGGTTACACCGCTATTATTTTGCAATAAAAATCATTTAGCACATAGAACTGGTTATAATTATTATAAAAAATAAAAAATAATTTTACTTCACTCTCAAGTAGACGAATGGACTTTTCATGGAGGTCTTTCATTATTGTACATAAAATTGAATTGTATTTAGTGTTAGTTAAGAAAGTTAGTGATAAAATAGATCATTAGTAACAGCATAAAATGACATTTTGACAATATAATAAATATAGAATACATTTAATATGTAGGTTATATTATTTATCATAATGTAATATATTGTAGTATTTACAGTCTATATTGTACATTGCTGAGTACGGGCCCCGTCGTATCTGGGGGAATGGACATATACTCCCGACTTATTTTTCTCGATGCGGGACTGAATCAGCGACCACTGACTCTGAAAGTAATAACTTCGACACTTATCCGTTGTCTATATGTATAATAGGATAGAATATATTAAATCGCAAATCTTTTGTTACTTGACATTATTGACTTTAGACTTTTAAATTGAGAAATTTGAACAAAAAGTTCTTTGTATCGCACGTTATGACCTTGAAAAGTGGCTCTCATATACATCGCATTGATTCGTCCTACTATCAAGGATGCTAACTGGACATTATTACATTTTAAATATATTATCAATTATTTTAAATCTATACAGAGCGAACGACAATCACGGACGCTGGTGCGTTTTTCTCTTAACTTCTCGAAACTGAATCGTCACTCATCCAGAAAGTTGGCTATGGAATTTTTCTTTGTGGCGAGACTTGCAATAGTGTTTAATGATTCCACTATATTTAACAAAATTATTACATATAAATTTGAACAAAATACACACATATACCAGAATAGATTGCATAAGAAAAAAATATGCTGATAAAGCACTTTTAAAATAAAATTGATTATGCCGAAGGAGATTCTCAATATTAAATTTATTTATAAATTAAAATTGAGTTTTAGTTATGGAACTATAAAACATGTTATTTAAGCCCATTAAGCTATTTGCCTTCGAAAAATGATCAAGGTAGACAGACCGTCAGACGGGAATTTCCGGTTGTAAGGATAACTTAGGGTCGAATGCGGTCAAAGCATAGCGAGTAAAGGTCAACGAATGCCATCAATTAGACGAAAAACGAATTCTATAGGTTAGCGTAGGTGAACAAGATTCAAGTAATTTTTAAAGAATTCAACTGATATTATTTATAAAATATTTTTAAAGTTAATTGTATTTTAATAAACAGATAAATCAACTATTATATATTAATTTACATTTAAGCATATATTTTCGAAAGAGTTTATTGAGCATTGAAAATTTGTGACGTATGTTGTTTATATTTAAAGCTCAGTTTAACCAAAAGTTTGGTTATAAAAGTTGTGAATTTAAACAAGAAAGAAAGAACTACAGGAATGTCGGTATGCGTCTACCTGCCCGCAAAGCTAAGAATTTTTTGTAGATTCAATTGGAATCCAAATATGTATCAATAAATCATTTCTTTTACGCTTTACAACTCGCAATGTTTATCAATTCAATCAATTAGAGCGTTATGACGTGTATTAGTTTGGTAATTATATTAAGTCGAACGTCTTTTTTATTATTCGAATTATAATGGCTAGTTGTAGAGATGTATAGATGTAGAGTTTATCAGGTCTTTGTTGAATTTATCAATTTTATTATATATTTAATAATTGCGATTTTAATTATGATTTGATGATTGTAGCCGATTCGGCTAAGGTTATTTACTCTGGGTAATTCTAGAAGTGTATACATACATATGTCGCCTTAATTGTATGCGCAAACATAAAAGACACTCTTTTCGGAACCTTTTTTAATTGAATCTTCCAATCAAAAGATTTTTTAATAACGATAAAAGAAGAATTCTAATGCAGTATCTTCGCAATCAATAAAATTCTTAACGGCAGCAAAACTTAATAACATAAGCTTTGTCGGAAATCCGATTATTTGTTATATTATACTGTATTATATTAATTTAATATATATAGGTAATTAGGTCTTAGGTCTGTGTGCACGCAATGGTCGCTATGTATTGCAGTTTAGTATTTATCCAAGGCTGAAAATAGCCTCGTATTCGCCGAGTAATCCCGTATCAATTCCGTAAATTTCAAGTGCCTTGTCAATCCACTGATCTTGTTTAATATCAAATCATATTTGCAGTAAACTTGCCTGTTTTTCATTCGGCGAATATTCTGAGAATATAACACATCTTTGTGGGTAAGTCTATAATTATAGTTTGCTAAATAAAATTTATTTCTTAATAGTCTTTTTATGGAAGCGATAGGCAAATGAATGAGTGGGTCGCCTAATGAGCTATATGAGGATACTCAATAATAATAGTATTGTAGATGCGTCACCTATCTTCAGGATGTGAATAATGAAGGGAAAAGTCAGTAATGGGAGTGCGAGTAAGAAAAAAGGGAAAACAGATCTTCGGATTCTTCGGATCTCTTGCCATATGAAATGTACTGCGAGGGTATCGTACTTCTCGGTAGAACCGTCTCATTTTTGCTACCATGGCTATTAAAAGCATGACACTCATACTTTAGACTAGTTTTCGGTGCAGTGCTGGAAAATTAGAGATGGCAAACTCGGTATTACCACGAGCTCTAACACATGTACAAGGACTAACACCATTAAAATTGGATGCTTACGGTGAGCAGGATGTGTGGAAAGAATGGATGAAATGAGAGCACCCATAGGCTTACTGCATAGAGAACCGTAAGGGCGAAGTAACCGAGGCAGACCAGAACACAGGTGGCAAGCGTTAAAGCTTTCGTTGTGTCGGATTGAAGGGGGAGAGAGCGAGAAATAGATCGGACTAAAGGCATTTTTTGGATCAAGCCAAGGCCCACCCGCGGCTGTAGAGTTTCTGATGATGATAATACCTTAGACCAGTGGGTTTTGCCTGTACTTATTTACGGTGTTGAAACGTGGACACTCACGTTTCGACTGATTCTTCTACTAATTTTTCATTTTTTATTTATTTATTTGCTGAAAATATACATAGATACACCTTAGTTAGGATGAACGCAATCTTTGCGGATACTGACGAGACGCTAAGTGGCGGTGGTGATAGTTCCGCATGCTAATAAATATTTGTATTAGAATTGTATTATACAGATAGAATAATATTTAAATACTTAGGTAAATATTTTTGAGTTATTGTTGGGATGTAACATCTGACTATGTACGTATGGCACGCCAATTGTTAACTTTTCTGCGTATCACTACTCGTTAGAACCGGCTAACCTGTGAGTTATTTCTGAATTGATAGAACATTGGAATCTTCAAAAAACAAACATTTCTCAAAGGCCGGCAACACATTTCCAATGCCTATGGCGTTGTAGATGTCTATTTCTCTAAATAAGTCAAAGAAAAGATAAATTCGGCTAGATTTTACAGCCCGCATTGTCTACGGCGCGGCCTTCTTTGCTTCTGAAAAACTAGACGTAAACCCACGCTTATTCAAGGGGAATTTGCTCAGCACCCAGACTCCGATCCAGACGGAATAAATACTTGTAGGCCATATTATATACCGATATGATTGGTAATCAATCCCGCAACAATTGACTTTGAAATCGGTAACTCTGCAACTGAGCCAATTACGTCATCAGTGATTATTTTGTACCTAACATTAATTATTATTCATTATTAACATAGCAGCGTATAAAAATAGGTTTCCTATCGTAACAGTATATAATAGTTCCTGGTTTATCATATTCATAGATGTTATTGCTGGTAGCCTTTCACTTTTTCATCGGACGCGACGCCAGATTAAGGCTAGTTTTTAATTTCAGAAATATGCTCGTAAAGCGTTTGAACAATGAAAAATTATAGAAACGGAATCGTAGACAAACCGCAGGCACAGTTCGTTGTGACATTTTATGGGGCATTGGGATTCATATGATGACGAACGAGTTTCAGACTATTTAAATTTATCCCTGTTTACAACTGCGATTCGTCATAGCCGTTGTAATTAACGTTGTGTTCCTACTATTGAATAATTTACAAAAAATTTTATAATATTACTACATCTTCTATTACAAAATATATATGTAAATAAACATCAACGTTTCACTGACATCCTTACAGCCGTATAATGAGAACATTCAGATATAAAGTGGCACCCGTTTTCTAACGCGAACATAATATCATTTGACGTCAACTGATGAACTTTCGTCAGTTTTAATCTTATTGTTAGTACAATAATAATAACGTGTTTGAATAATATAAAAGGTGTCACTATGAAGCACGATCGTGCATAATTTACGTGCGTTCGGGCTTACCAACTATAACTTCTAATAATTATTATTATTTAATAATTTTATTCAAACGGATTTTAATATTACGACAGTTTTTCTATTATTCTATCACCTACAGACAGTTTATTGATCGATTAATATTTTGCATATGTATTTATGTTATTTAATAATTAATTATGTAGGTATAAAATATGTATGAATGTATAAAATATGTATGTCTATATTATACTTATAGCTAAACATCTTCCTTAAGATTATTAGATAATCATTGCAACCTTGTTAACAACGAATCCACATAATTTTGTTAACAACGAAGAGTTTTGTTACTTGTCCTAATAAAAGGCTATGTGATTTTTTTAAATATAGTAGTAGTAGTAGTTATAATACATAGAAGATAAAGACGGTTAAGAATAATATAAATATCGTGTTTAAATATTTAAATTCTTAACCGTATTTATTTATATTTGCATATTGAGATGCAAGGGGTCCAAACATATTAAACGTCAACTTCATCTGCACGTGGTGCTTTCTGCCGTGGCTTTGTTGACTGGATGATATTAATATGATTACCTAAAATGAAAGCTAACCATAAGGCAAAGGCTTGTGACGGCAGCAATGTTATCGCTACGATTGTATATAATAATACATTAAGATTATTACTTATAATACATTAAGAAATAAAAATACTTCTAATAAATATACATACGTAGTTGAAATGCCAGCCATTTACAAGAACGCGTAATATATGATCATTTTATGTTTTAATTTTCTATAGTTTAGGAGATGAAGAACGAACTTCTACACAAGTTTTTAACTCTCTATTATCGATGCAGCAAATTACCATAATAACATGTAACTTTTGACAAATATAATCTTAATAGTATTTGAAAGGAAATTTATTGTATGCCTTTCGGTTTTCTCATTTAATCCTTTCTGACAAATATGTAAATAAAAATTCCGACACTCGTACACGAATACGAAAACGACCACTCACCTTGTTATGTAAAATCTAATAAACAAATTATTTACAAATAAAAATCTTGACTCAGAAGAAATTTATACATCAGCTAAATATTAAATCTGATGGGAATCGATCGTGCGATCATTTGTTTGTATGTAGAATATATCACTTAAAAAAAGGTATTCATGATACAATTTTTTATGCAATGTTACAAAATTATAACATTGCTGTTCTTAAAGGAAGGGGAAGGCGATTGTTTACATAGTGATTTATTAAGTTCCACTAGGTAGTTTATCAATAAAGTTCACGTACATGATAAATAAATGGCACGTGTACTTCAAAAATATATTTTACCACACGAGAGCATCATCATAAAATTCATAAAACCAAATGTATGTGCTCTGGCTTCAGACGTATTGATTTACTTCAGAAATGTTTACGTATTCGTCGGACGTCCTTTTGAAAGTTAGCTAGTAGATATTAATACAGAAATATAATATTAATATCGGTAACTTGTTACATCGGTGTTTTCAATCGATCGATAATTCAATCATACTTTTAAATTTTCGAGTGAAACAAACGATACATCTCAAAAGAGACTATATTTAAAATTGCTGTTTGTTACAAAGATTTACATTGAAAAGTAGAATCTTTAGATTACGTCTTGTAACTCCAGGTGAGTTGAAATTACTCGTTGTCTCAGATAGCTTGCTTACACATTAATCAGCGTTTTGTGTAAATTATATTATTAGCTTATAATTGAACGGTGTAATAGGAAATGATATAGGAGTCGCGATCCGTTGCCATGGCGCTAAGAGGTATTCCATATCAGACACGGTTCATGTTGCATGATAAAGTGCCAGTGCAAGAATACGTAATGATATAATCAGACTGTTCATATCGATGCTATGAAATCCTAGGTAATTATTATTAATAAAAGTAATAAATGAGCTAAATATTGTTATTAGATTTTATTATATCATTTTAAAAGAGAGAAGTAGTACAGCTATTAAAAAAGTGATTTGTAAGTGTATTTGCTCTTCGATTCCCGGCTTGGAATATGGTCACCACATTAGTATTGTATTTTAAGCTAATGTTAGCTCTGCCTCTAAGAAAAACTAATAAGAAAGCATCGTCATGTTTTTTCGTCGCTGACCCTCCACGCTCACACTCTTCAGCTAGTGCTTCCTACATGTACTCTCCCACACAAAATCGATCAGTTGTTTCTCGTAGTTTCTCCTGTGGATATGATTCTGAATGAAAATCTCCGCCGGAGAACTAAAATCACCGATTTAGCCTGTCGAGTTAAAGGAGTGAATCTCAGAGAACCGATAACAGTTGTTGAGAAGACGAATGCTGGTGTGAAGACTGCGTCTAGAAAGACAGTAAGGGATATCCTTTGGCTTGATGAAGCGACGATCAGCGCAATCTTGTGGGAGGCCTATGTCTAGCAGTGGACTCCTGCAGGTTGATGGTGATCACTAAAATGATGTTTTTTTATACCTGTTAGCTATATTTCCTTTCTTAAAGTTTCGACTGAAATAATAATTTTCCTAAATTATAGAATTTTTCTTATATAAGTCCTTAACTATTTTATTAAATTTTATGTAGAGTCACGTTATATTACACTTGTATAGATAGAGAACGCTTTTAGAAAACTATGAAAATGGTATTTTATTTTAATGATTTTTTTTATTCATAAATATCTTCCTGTATTTTAAATAGAACTATTAGTATCGATTTTCATTGTTTTCTCGTACTGAAATTTTAATAATGGATTCATATGGAGAGTCTGTTTGATTCGAAAATGTTAATGCTGGTAGCCTATTGGCTTTATCGAATTCTGGACATATGGGGAGTCTATGTGATCAATTTATATTAACTAAATATTTCAGTGTTTGTCAATGTCAAAAGATATTGAAATCTTATAAATCTTGGCTGGATCCACGTTACGTACTATGGAATTTTAAATATAGGAGTAAAGCTTTCAGCTCTCAACCACTTCGTGGCGTGAATAATCATAAAACGTACGTTTAAAGGTAGCGTGTGCCCGTCGATGAAATCGTGTAAACACCGGTCTTACTGTAACCACATAGGATCACGTTTCTTTACGGTGTTGCTGCACTTGGCGGCTTTCCCAAGGTTTACAGCAACTGATCACTTAAGTATCAATCCTGCTTGCCAAGATTTATACCTTCTAATTTTAATCCTTTGGTTCTATTTTATTTAAGGTTTAGCCATCCATGTTTCCTTTATTGTACAGACTTGCACCGTCTATTCTTACTTGGGCTTTTGTTACATAAGTTTAAATAAGATTACATTATATATCTGAAAAGTAATCTGAGTCTTATCTTCTCTGAGTTCTAAGTGCCTCGGGTGGGGCATAGGGCAGACACGACGCTTCTCCATTTTGTTCTATCGGAGGCCATACCCTTGACTTCGCTCCTGAACAGGCTATCTTCTGGGCTCCGGCCGTCACAGTACGCCGCTAAGTTTGTGTTGTGCCCTCGTTTTCTTTTCCCCTGCGGATTCCATTCCAGAGCTTGTCTGAGTCTGAGAATGTAAATGGCGTGGCGCGTGATTCTCCACACTCCCCTTTACTGATTCTCCACAGTTCTTCGTTGAAGATCAAGTTATCAGCTCAATATACTTTTAAGATTCGGCATAGGCAGCGGTGGACGAACACCTGGCGTTTGCGTACCTACTAGTTCTTTTGAAATGAAATTTTAAGTAATATGTTTATTATGTTATTGCTATTGTAGATATATTATATATGCGTTATTTGATCGAAACAATGATAATAGATGTGATAATGATGATGAGTATGATGGCGACACGCTTGTTCGTTTGCCTTTAAACTTCATAAAAAAAGATGTCGTACTTCATAAAAGAAGAACGATAAGTCGAAATTTACGAACTAGTTTTAATATCGTGACAACGAATTCTAACAAACGAGAATTATAAATAAGATCAGGGCTGGCTTTTAAAATCAGTAAGAAATAATCGGAGTATTTGAAAACTTCATCAATATACCAGAGGTCAGTAATTTATCACTTAACTGTTTCTACTTCAGATTCACTGAAATAAACGGCCAGGAAATTCGATTCCAAGAAGTGCATGAATATGAAATATTACCGCTTATAGTTGATAGCAGAGATTGTCTGTTAGATTATAAGCGATTATAAGCGATTGTCTGTTAGATCCAAGTGTAAGGCGGTGGGTACAAACTAGTGTATGATTTCAAGTTCGGCCTTATGTTGCTTGGCTAGAGCGTTAGGTTGCAACTGGCTGGCATAGTCTTCAGTGCAGTGCTTGCCTGTCAGTGACGTATGTAAAAATGTATGAGATATATAAAATTTCTTTTATATTTTTTATTGGAAACGCAGTCAATCTTATTTTTAGTATTTACGTATCCAGTCAAGGGAAATATTTTTCATAAAAAAATAGATTCCGGTTTTAGTTAGAAGTGATGTTTGTACACAAGAATGATATTTAAACATAGAAATATCTTTTATTGGTACAATGATAGTAATGTATGAGCTGACTACTGATGCTTGCTTACTTGTTAGTTGTATAAGCGGTGTAATTGTGGACGAATCACTCTATAGGAAATTTTGGAAAGCGAGTATTATTTTTATCAAAAAGTGAAATATTTAATTTGTATATAATTTTACATCCATTTTTATTAAAATTTCTTCGCAAATATTGGACGTGCTACCTCTGCTCGACGGGTTTTCCTGTAATTAGTTCTTTTTAATTGTATATGTAGGTTTTTTATATTATATTATTTTTTTATTTAGTGATATACAGAAAAAAATGTTGTAAAGGACTTTAAAATAATGAGATATTACTATTTCATTATCTTGAATGCAAAATATCTACGCTATCAGTGTCCTAAGTCCTTTCAATCTTTTCAAATACTATTTTAATTTTAACACGTGCGAGGTGCTCTTTATTGAACTTACACAATTTATTAACAGTTTTATGTAAGGACGGTATTATTATGTTTTCCAGTTTCCAAAAAATCAATAGATTAATTAATTTGTTTATTGAAATGGTATTAACTATTCTTATTAGTACATAAAATTGTGTTGTTAATTTAAAAACGTATCTGTGAAAATTTGGATTGCATGAATTTAAAATTCTCTATCTCTCTCATCTCATCTTCTTCCCATATTGTTGTCAGTTAAGTAAAAGTCTGATAAATCAATTATCAGTTGATAGCAATTGGTCGATGATGCAAATGATGAAGCAGTCTTTTAATCAAATGTTAATAACGGTTATATTCTTTTATTTGTCAAAAATTTTATCCAATTCACTTACTGAGATAATACAAAATAAAATAATATTAATAACTATACCAATAATTATATCCTAAACGTGGATGATTAACTGTTTAAAACACAATTTGTTTTTATAACAGACTCGTTGGTGTTTGGATATAGAAATAAAATATACTGAATAGTCTTCTAAAAGATATTTAAGTACATAGATATCGACGATAGAAAACGTATTTGCTGTAAATATGTATAAAGTGATGTATTTTGGTTTTATACACCTATCGAAACAGAAAAAAAACTGCGTCGAATGGTCTCGGTCGTTGTTTAAAAGAATCAAAAAATTAGGTCGACTTAATTAATAGAATTTTTAAGAAATTAAGTCCTAAAAACATTTTTTCTGACTAATTACTATTGATTGCATCTAACAGATAATCCGTAAGGCGTATCCTTCGTATTTACAATTAAATACTTCTGTTTATATCTAAAATAAGAATTGTTTTATAAAAAATTCATAAACTATGAAAGAATATTAGTATTTGTAGTTCTTGTAAAATTTAAATATATGGACTTTCAAATTTTGATAGATCGATGTATAATGTTATCTACATTCCAATTATATCTGTCCAATTACAATGACTTCGTATGAAAAATGTCAAAAGTGTCAACTGCGTAGGATATCTTTACTTATTGTATATATTACATAAGTGCCTTAAGTGGATGTGTCAACACAAAAAGCATTCTCCAGCTCGTCCGTAATGTCCTTCTTAATTATTTATTTATTTAAACTTTTGTGCACAAAGGAAGCACATCAGGTGAACTTAATCCCATTAGACATTCTTTCTTAGTCGACCTGTTGAAACGGTGGTTGAAACTGAGATAATATAGATTATCTTAATTAATGTTTATCCTATAGAATTTTTTCCTATACGATTGCCTAAAAGATCGGATGCAATGTCTTTATATAAGATACGATAAAAATACTCAAATTACACCTGAAAATTAATTTATATTGTACAAAACAAATTTGAGTTTTATCGGGATTTAACCTGGTTAGAATGTGTAAGTTACATACGACGATCGAGCTAGATTTTTGCAGACTGATAATAAAACAAAATTAATTGTCAAAAGTAAAGTCAAAATTAATTTAATTTTTTTAGGAGACTAGCATTGTTTCTAATATTACAAGAATTATTGTTAATTATTGCAACCAAACTAAGAAATGTTGGGTTTTTTGAAATGGTTTACGTCAATAATCCAATCCTCGTATCCTCCGAGTCCATGATCACAGATTGTAATCCCCATCTTTACCCACTGACCTATTGATGCTTAATATTGCATCTAAGCTATTGCTATATAAAATATATTTTATTAACTCCACTTTCATTGTTTCAGGGTTAAAAGAAAGGTTAAAACTTTATTAGGGCATAAATACCTTAGTAGAAAAGACGAATCCAATGCGTTCTCCGAGCCCAGCCTTCGGAGAAAAGTCAGTAGAACCGTGAACCGGCGGCGCAATCAGATCTTTGATGGTCGCTCTCCCACTGGAGAAACTTGTTTACACGCACTGTCACTTCATTATTATTAAGTTCCTAAATATCTTCTTCATCTTATAATTTACAATCGCACTTTTCACCGAACACAATGAGTAAGATACTGAAAGTAGTTGGCGCTTCGTGGATGCAGACGAAGATTAGTTCGTATGTTTTGGGACTTCTTGGTATCTTGGCAATACTGGCGCTTTTCGCTGGACAAATGGAGAGGTAAGTTTTATGAAATGTTTTCATGATTCTGTCCATCAAGAGGAGGTAACTATTAAATAGTTATATATACGAAGGTCAGGGTTTTATTCATTTAATGGGAAGGTAATATAATGTACAGCCGCCTTTGCGCTACATTTCGTTAAACCTTACCTTCAAATTTTTTTTGTCAGATTTTTTTTGAATATATACACATGTCATATTACATCACAATATTGTTGTTGACATTTCCCGCCAATTTCTTATAATATTATCAATCATATTGGATAATGATAGTAGCATATTATACAATAAATTTCGATTAAGGTGTATAAGTGAAGCTATATAAAATAAATGCGTGTATCATGACTTTTTAAGTTGACTAAATAAGTCCATAGGTTTTGGTAAAATAGTCACCATTTTATCAAGACGTAACCTGACAAGCTGACTAGTTACATTTCAAAAGTTTTGATATTATTGTATTTTAATTGACACCGGCATAATAGTTATAACTAATTGCCATCAAAGAAAACGAATGAAAATATTGGTGTTTATCGCAAAGAATGTGATAGATATTTGATGTGATTCCGGATTCAAACAAGGAATATTCGATCTATAAATTATTATAAATATAGTTGAACATTTCTTGTTTGAAATTAGTAGATAAGGTTGAAGACCTAATTCTGCCAATCTGAGAACACAAGTCAACCAATCGTGAGGGCCGCCAAGCATGAGGAATACGGCAACCTCTCTCAATTCCTCTAGGAAGGCCAGTGCAGAGCTGTTGTTAGGTCTGATATTTTATTGATGACGGCGAACTGGTTGATCTTTAATTGAAATTGTAAATAAATGTTTTCAGTGTTATACGCAGCGTTTCGGGTTCGTCTGTGACCGATGAAATTTAAATTAATTAAACACTTTTATCTTTTTAATAGTATTTGCTATTTGCCATCAGGATCCAAGAAGACGGAAACTATGCTGCAACTGTGTTTTATTCAGAGAAAACCGGATATCGCATCGAGTACTGGGGACAGAGCAACGATCTCGACGATATTCCCAAGGGTGTGGCGCGCGCTTACTTTAGAATGGATATTTCCACCACAGGGTCAGTAAACGATTGTTTGCGTGTGTATAAATAGGCGTGGATAAATACATAATAAGCTAATACCTATCTATGCGTTTCCTTATTGAGAAATATTTTAAATTTCGTCGCCTTTATAAGTGTAAATTAATTTTCGGCGTTATCTTGTCCATTAGTTTTTCTTTTTATACGAGTATATATCCCATATTGAAAAAAAAATCTTCATCTTTTTTAAAATTATGTTGATATCGTTATAACTTATAATTTATAAATAACTAAAAAATAAAAATAATCAATAGTGGTAGAGACGCACTGCAGACGAATACTTGCCTGCAAAACGAATGGGTCGGTTTGTCTAGGGAATTATTACACTCTTATTGAATGTTAACTGCCAAGCAATAGCACGTGTTACTGCGCTTTGGCTTTGGATAGTGAAAAGAGCTGGACACCTTAAATAAACACCTTCTCTCCATTATCGTAATATTTCCCAAGAGAACGACACGCGTTTATAGTACACTTGATGTTGATGTCCATACCGGCGCTCATTATTAGCGTCTTCAGATACAAATCCAAAACAACTAACACACTATTGCGTTTCTATCCAAGCGTTATCAAATTTACCTTTTCTATAATACTATATCTATATAATATTTTATATAACATATTACTTTTCAGTACTCTTTTTATATTTTTGTAGAATGTTACATTCGAAGCAATAGCGTGTGTTACTGCGCTTTGGGTTTGGATAGCGAAAAGAGCCGGACACCTTAACTAAGCGTCCTTTCTTCCCATTACCCTAAATATTTTCCAAAATAACGTAATGCGTTTATAGTATAAATCATATAGATGCCCGTGGGCGGTGCTCATTATTAGCACTGTTGTATAAAAGTCCACAAACAACTAACAAATATTAATTATGTTTCTACCCAAACGTTATCAAATACCACCATGTAACTTTTACATTATAATTTTCACGTCGATTGTAAAAGATTTTTCTAGGATTCTCTAACGATTATGTGATACGTGACCGTAACGGATTTATTTATTTTGCAACGTGATATCTGTTTGATTCGGCTTCTATAAATAGTCTGTCTTTAGAAAAATATTTATATAGTAATATATATTTTTAATACACTGAATCGTTTTAAGGTCACGTTGACACGTTGACATTAAAGCGTTTAATGTCAATAAAAAGGTAGTAGCATAATTTATATTTTTTTCTTTCTTCAGGTGGTCCCTTCTAGAAGTGGAGACAGACGGAGATTACCCAGACGAGATACAAGCATACGCTGCGGGCATCGTTGAAGGCGCGCTCACCTGGTATCTTATACACACACATCTGGAGAATACCATTCGGGCGAAATGCGAGGGTCAGGATACTGTGAAACATTGTAATAAACTGAGAGACGCTCTCGATAGGTCTGTGAACATCTGGAAGAGTTATGCAGCAGAACGTGGAGCTTCGGAACCTTTCTGGCATCATGTGAGTATAGGAAAAGTTATTTAGGAATTAAGGGGACAAATGTAATATTATTTTCACAGTCCATATATATCGCACTGCTGAGCACGGACTTCCCAATTTACCAATTTATTGTCCGTACCTCCAGTAATGGGGAGTGACAAAAATTGCCTTCAAGACATATGTAATGATTACAAATTTAAAGCGTTTGTTTATGCTAATTAAGTCGTTCTATTAATAAATAGGTCGACTTAATTAGCTAAGCAGCGAAGTTTATCGCCTTCGTACTCAATGGTCACTTGTTTGATTCTCGCCCGGTGTAAAAATTTGTGACATACAGATATTTATTCCAAGTTTGAGTACTTAAATATTTTAACTTGAATAAGCGTGGTGGGTTAAACATCCATTATTCCAGAAATAACGAGGCCCGTGGAATGATAAAAATATATAAACAATGAATACAAAAAAGAATGTTTTTCAGGTATCATTATATTACACACAAATCAGCGGCATTTTTACCGGTTGGAAGCATGGCGTCGAACGCAGTACGAATAAGTACGACACTGATATTTCGGACCTGTACTGGTTGAACTCAGCCGCTGACGTTATTGAAATTCAGCACAAGATGAACATCAGTGTCGATCAATCAGTGTTCGATCATCTGCCAAGTTTATCCAGCGCACTCCTGAGGATCACCAACGAAACAGCAGACGATGGAACAGCAACCAAAAAACTTTATGTAGCACAAAATGTCGCTGGAAGGTGAGCTTTTTTATTCATGTTTTTAGTAGAATTTATTTATATATTTATTCGGCACAAGAACAATTCACAGTCTTGAAAGATTAATATATAATATAAACATATTAACATCTGGACTATAACTCTTAAAATAAATACAATAAAATTAAACAGATAAAATAAAAAACGAACGACAACAATAATTTACGTGTAATTTATCGGCCGCACAAAGACATCCTGGAGCGATGTGTGCTTTTGTACTTATGAAAATTATGTTTACGTCATGTTTGTTAACTTAGACTTCATCTAAAAGTTAATATACGTGCCTGAATCACAGGTCATCAACTAACTTTTTTCACAGCCCATATGTCTCACTGCTCGAAACAAGCTTTCTCTGAAGTAACGGACATTAATCCACCACGCCTGTCCAAAACAGATTGGCGGAGTAGAAAAATATCCGTAGGCCATACCATACCATATTTATTCCAATGAGGGAACTCAACCCTTGACCACTAGCTTCGTAAGCAACAGTCCCGCCACTGTGCTATTTAAATCGTCATCAAACAAATAATGAAAATATAAAACTTTTTGTTTCAGCTATGCCTCTATGACCAGGGTACTAAAAAAATACAAATTAAATTATCATAAGACATCAAAAGACCCCGATCCTGCTCCCGGAATATCGTTAGAGTTCTCCGGCTACCCCGGATCGATAACCAGTCAGGACGAGTTCTATGTGATTAGAGGACACAAGCACAGAATGGTTGTGACTGGAACCACGCTAAGAAACTATAACAACAAGCTTTGGAAGGATGTCAACATAACTGAGCAAGTAAGTTATAATTAAGCGATGAATGTGTTGCACCATATGAAAGACGCAAACCATACAAAAATTGTGTTTTACATATAATATGTATGCATTCGGTAAGATAATAATTTTACTGTTTGGAATAGTTCCTGTCGCTGAATTGGATGCGTTTCCTTGTAACTCACCGTAACCTTCAGCGGTATTTGTAAACCTATACGATATTGGAATCTTCAAAAAATAAGCCTAAATTTTTCGCAATAGCCGGCATCGCCATAGGTATTGCAGATGTCTATGACATTTTTCGGTATAATTTAGTTTAAATTCCCCGTAAATCCACTTCTTCCAGTAAACACACACATTATTATTTTTCTATTTTGTTTGCTTGTCGCGGATGTTAGCTAAGTAAATATTCTGACTGACCACATGTCACAATTTGTTTCTTTAACTAGGATAATATTACAGGTGCCGGTTGCACCTCGGGTGTCAGCGGCAAATCGACTCGCCTCCAACGTGAGCTCGTGGGGCCACATTCTCGCGGCCAGTAACTCGGGAACAGCATGCAAGCAATGGCTGGTCGTCGACTATGCACAATTTGAACGTCTTCACACCAACAGTGAAACTTTTCCCAAGACTGATAAAAAAGAAATCATCACCGAAATAACACTCAACAAGTGAGTTCACCTTACATTAAATATTTTTAGAGTTTTCAAATGTGTAAAATTCCATTATTTATCACGTTTAGTGCCAACTTGTGTTTGTCCGTCTTGTCGTTCAGGAGAATTAATGTTTTCGGTAAAGATTCATATATATTATATATATACACAATATTTCATTACATCATCAATCTGTAAGTAATCTGCATTAGAATAGTTCCATTGCTGGTATCATCGTGTATGATTTATGGTACAAGATCAAGTTTAACGTGTACTATAAATGGTACACGTAGCACAGAATAAGTTAAATATGCGGATATAAATAAATAAACAAATAAAGCCTTTATTACTGTCTATAATTAATTATCATTGATTAATTAGTTAAATTTAATTTGTAGAATCGACAGCTTGTCTTTCTACAAAGGCTTCCTCTAAAGATTTCCATGCTGCTCTATCTCTTGCTTCTAAAGTCATCTTCCCAACGTTTTGTCTGTCGCCCTTTGCTTCTTTTCCCATCCATTGGATATGGGTATAAGACGACTCAAATGACTCAGTGGTGAAGTGTTGGCTTTCCTATCTAAGGCCTTAAGCTCGATTTTTGCACTACCATAAATATTTATGTAAGCCAAAATACTTATCCTAAATTTAATAAAAAACGTCATTAGTGTAGCAATATCAGAGCGCAATGTAGAAAATGTATTAAGACTAGAAATATAATGTAGAAAATGGGTTAGGAGGGTAAATCATTTATTGTATTCATATAACATTTAAAATGTGTTTGTCATAAGGCGTAAAATGATAGAAAATTTGTCAATATATGCTTAACAAGACATCCTGTAACATCCCACTTCTAGATATAGGCTACTCTTAAGTAATATATTAGTATTAATATAATTTAATAAAATTTTTTTAGTAGTACGAATATTTATTATCAACAACAACATGATGTGTAATACTTCGACAGGAATGTAAAGCACACAATAATCCACCGCGCCGGCAATGGACGTTCCAAAGGTCTCGTTTGGTTAATCGAGCAAATACCAGGTCGCACGCAGTCTGCAGATATATCCAGTGCTTTTCTTGAGAAGACCTATTGGGCTACTTACGGTCTGCCATTCTTCAAGGTAAGCTAACTAACTCATTATTTTACTTCAATTTTAAATGTTTATATCTTTTGGTGTGTACGATAAATGCATACTGTAGAAATCATAGGTCATGATGTAGAATGATGTAGATGACTGTAGAAATCATGCTTACGAATATCATTGGCCTAATTATCAGAATTCATAAACTCAATCCGTCAAAAACATTTTCTCGAATCATATCACATCCAAAAAACATTTTTACTCACTTCTCACTTTTGGTGCAATCTAAAGGATAATTTTAAATCGTTGGAATAAATACCTAAAAATATCTCTTCTTATACCTAAACAAAAAATAGTTTGATAAAAATATGAATAAAATCAATTTTTTATTGACTACATATATGAACTTGGATTATATAAAATTTTACTCATATGGACTAAGAAATTCTGATAGTAAGGCCATCGTTATTATATTTTATATAACACATAACTTTTTTAAGTTTAGCTAGGAATTCAGTTAACATTATTATAATTACAGTAAGCCATTCCCAATAATGAAAGAAAGCTTAACTTAATAACTCTAAAAACAATTCGACTATTAGTTGTAATCGTTTTAATAAATTGAAAGTCAAATCGTTCAATAAACACTGGGGCAAATAAAACTCTTTTTACTCTTTCGTTCTCATTGCCTTTCCTCTATTGGTGTTATAGACATCCACAGGCAACGGTAATTATTTATTAGGTGACCATCCTGCCCGTTTACCAACATCTTCCATTAAAAAGTGTTGATTTGAAAAATGTATATAACCGTATTTACACATGATAATATTGCAGGATGTCGCCGAAATTACACACGTCACGAAAATGGAAGCAACGTACGGAAAGATATTTTCGGAAGTCGAATCGCCACGCGCTACTATATTCAAGCTTGGGTACAAAAATGCAACATCACTGGAAAACATCATTAAACTGATGAGACAGAACAACCTAACATTAATCAATAGAGACAACAACGAAACCAATTGTATGAATGCAACTGACTGCGTACTAAAAGATAATGGCTATTGGTCTGTTCTAGGAGTTAGAGGCGATATCGTTCATGATCATAAAGAGGCTTACGGAGTTATTGACACCAAAATTGTTACCGGTAAGTTGAATTGTATAGAATTAAAAGATTAACTTTAATATTTATCAGAACAACTACGACAATGGACTCTATCCCGCCGATCAACATCAGTGGCGTTGTATTTTATTATCTCATGTTATTATGAGTTGTAATTTTTAATTCTTGTGTCATATTGCACAGTATACCTAAATTAAGGAACGTGAAAGAAATAAAATAAATACGAGTATCGTGGCTTTGTAAGTTGACTGCTAAAGTCTTTTATAAAAACCGTTATTTGACACTGTCATAATAGTTCTCAGTAGTAGTAACCTTCTTTAAAGAAATTGAAGAAAAACTTAAAATTGTTACTATTTGTTCTACCATAAAAAAACTATGAAAATTAAAATACGTGTTTAAACACACGGAATATCGATTTTCGTATTACGAAACTATTTATTTTCGGTTAGTTGGTTCCATGTTTACGATTCAGACTCCTAACAATTTAGAAATTATTATTGATTGTCCTTATCCACTACTGAACTTCCTAAACCGCGCTACCTAGGTTTCGGTTTGGTTTCGCGCAAACAGTTTCTGTCAGCCGTCCTGTGCGCGATTTATTTATGTGCCCTAGGTTCTGCCCACATTACGTTTGCCAAGACTTTGACTCCTTTTCAAAACTCGTTATCATTTCTAGTTTATGTGATCGTCTCATTGTCACTTTAGTTTGCTGTTTCGAAGAACCTAGTAACTTTAATTACCTGAAGGATTTTTGATGTGAAATATCTTATCGAGCGGTATCGGAGTGAAATCGCAGTCTGAAAAGCCTCTCGATTCAGGCTACGCTCCCCTCCACTCGACTCTACAGGGTCACTTAGGCGGCCGAGCCGTCGTCAATGTTTCACATCTACTAAGCGTTTTATGACCCTTCCCATCTTTTTATTAATGTATGGATTGCTTCTGAATATCTGTCTTAGAATTAGATACCTTGAGTGTATTTTATTAAATAAACTTCAAAAACTATTTTCCATATATATTATTTCATTGTAAAATGTTTCATTCACAGAGGCAGTTAATAGCAACGACTTGGAACTCATCGCGATATCTAGTCCACCATTTATAGAGCCCCCACAAATTAATCGTACTGACATATCGATTAACAAAGGAAATATTGCTTCTATCTACACGGACCAGTTCGACGATGAACCAACTATAAATGGATTGAAAATAAGAGATCTTATAAAGCAACAATCTGAACAAAAATCTCTGGATCTTCTTAATAAAGATGTACTTACTCCTTTCCAGTGGTCTGGAAGTGTTTTTGAAAACAAATCTCATGAGGGCCTCCCAGACAATTGGGCTTTTGGTCCGTTCACACCTAAATGGTCATGGTGAATCTCAGTTATAAGTTTGTCAAATCGTCTATAATAATTTTACTTTATTAATGCATATTATAATTTGAACAACTTTAAGAGTTTCCAGTTTTAGATTGAAAACTTCGAAGATATATAAACAGTTATTTTATTTATAAAGACATGCCTTATGGTATTTTATGGGAATATGTGAAAATAGTTAATTTGAAGCAAGGAATAAATTGCAAAAAGTTTTTAGAGAAATTCATCTGTTTAAAGAATGAATATTTTTTATAATTTCAGTAAAAGAGGCTAACTTTTTCAAATACATATTGGTGAAGATTGCAACACGATCTAGAACTAAAATTAAATTTTACTTATACATCATGACTTTGTTTTTAAAGCATTGCGTTTTTCGTATTTTGTGTAAATGTTCTTGTACTTTTTATGTGTTTTAGACTTTTGTCGTTTATGTGATGATATATTACTTATTTTTTGGTACTGTACTTATTTGTTCATTGTATACACGTATTAGGTTTCAATTCTTAATTATGTTATTGTTTTATTACAAAATTATTTATTTTGGAAATATAATAAGAATGAAGTGACTTAGAATTTAAATTGAGGCATATCGATTTTGCTCTCGAAAATAAAATATAAAAATCATTCACCTGTTTTATTTGTCTACCCTACCAAGAAATAAAACTTTTATAATTTTTTTTATAACCAGTAAATTTTAGGCTTTTTTTATCTCTTATATATGTCCTACTATTGGATACGAGCGTCCTGTTTTCTGAGAATAAAAATTAATTCACTACACTTGTCCAAAACGGTTTGGTGGGATACATATAGGACATGCATATAATGGTATGCCAATACTGAATTTTAACCAGCTATGCTTAACGCCAAAGTCTGCAACTTTACCACTGAGCCATTTTGGTCGTCATTCCAAAGTCAAATCAATCAATCTAACTACCTTCCTAATTTGACAAAAATGAAAAAAAAAACGACTTCTCGTCAAAAGGATTGAACGTCGCTGGTTCTATTCATTACATATAGTCTATCTTTAAGTTGAAGGCCTAAGATAGAGAAAAAGTAATATTTTTTCAATTATTAGTAACCATAATTAACAAGTAAACGGTTTTTGGCCCATAAAAAGTTTTAAAACTCCCTCGATTCAAAAATAATAATTATAATATAATACAGAGATCTTTTTGAAAATAGAAAGAAAGATATTTTGTTGTATTTAAACCATAGCTTAACTTTTGAGGTCTGACAGATTATATATGACCTATTTCTATTGTCTTACAAGCTATAACTGTATATATAAATAAGCCATTAATAATTAAGAATGCCGCCGACTTAAAATTAAAATATTCAAAATATATTTTTGAAAATAAATTTATTTTCGTTTTACACGGTAGATTAAATAAACTGATTGTAACCTGCGAATCACACTTTGGACAGCCCCTGATTTAAAGTTTTTATATATGGCGATGAAATTTAATTATTCGATTTTTGTTTTTATAATTGTAATATAAGTAAAAACGATTACAGTACTTTAATATATGCTTCACTGCTTTTTGGGAAATTGTCGCATTATTTAGTTTTATATTTTTTTATATAACAATAAAAAGATTTAAAACGTTTGTTTCTATTTAAAGAAATAGCACAGAGTAATCAGAAATGAATAATTTTGTTGTAAATAAAAGTTAATTTCAAATTTATAGCCACCATTTTATAAAAAAATACATTGTATATTTTAAGATATTCGTGAACTCTTTATTTGACTTTTGTATAATAAATTTATTATAATTAATAAACATCAATTTAAGTGTTAGTGCTTATTAAAAAAAGTCACAACAGTAGTGTCAAGTCAGTCATGTCATGATTTTGTTAATTGTCAAATCTGATGTCATTTCTTTTGTAAATAATCGTTTATTACAATATCCGATTGGGTGAAAGATTTAGTATTTAGTAAATAAATTAGAAAATAGAATACTAGACAAATCTTACAAGCAAAATAAAAAACTTTATATTAATTATCAAAAAAAAAAAACCAAAGTAATATGAATTTCTTTAGAAAGGCTCCAACGGTAAAAGGTTAGTAATAAATACACAAAAAAGATTTTACTGTCAGATCAAAGTGTTTTACGATATATAAACGTTTATTTTTAAGAACAACAAAGACAAAATGACAGAGAATTACGGAAAGCTGGTCGAGACTTGGAAAGGGATAAGTTAGCTCTTGAAAGGGAAGAAAAAAAATTGGTAAGATATAACTAAGTTTTCACAGTAACTAGATATTTCACAAAGAACACTATATGATTAACATATAGTTTTTTTAATTACTATGGCATAAGTGTGCGATAGTTAACAATTGGCAATTAGAAGTGCCAATTATGAAATTAAAAATGCTGAAACATTTTATGTTACTATATATTTATAATAATGCATAATAAGGAATAAATCTAAACATAAATTACAAAGTGTGTATAATGTGTAAGTAAGTAAGTATAATGTGATGTTGGAGGCTTTATTTCAGAAATATTCATTGATTTTAGCTTTTACATTTGTAGATGCAATTTACAGAATGGCTCTCAAATGTTTAGTCTAATAATACACAAATTTATTTAGGTTATCATACTCAGTTACAAAATAGTTGCAGAATGATAGTGCGGTAACAGGTGAGCTGTATGGGGCCCAAGGGGCGTAGTTTGTTGATTTAAATTAATAAAGCTTTTTGGGTATTTTTGTGTTTAATTTGAATTTTCAATAACGAAGAATAAATGAACTTTGTATAATTGAAGAATTTGTATCCATTGTTATGAAAAAGATTTAACAGTTATAGACAAATGACGTCTTAGAACCTGAAAGCTTTAAAGTTATGGCTTAGATATAATAGACTGTAACCACTGATTTAAGTGGTAATAGTTATCATATATTACATACACACAATAGTTATAAATATTATTAAATGTATGTTTTATGGTGTAATATAATTTGATTACAGGAAATGGAAATTAAAAAACTAGCAAAAGAAGGTAATAATGAAGGGTGTAAGATTTTAGCAAAGCAATTAGTACAATTAAGAAAGCAGAAGACCAGGATATATTCGGCGAATAGTAAAGTGAGTATATTTTATTTATTTAAACTATAATAAATATTTGTTTATTTAATTCACATGCAATTATGTATTGCATATGAATTATACATTATTGTTCACAAAGGAAGGATGTTACCATAATTACCACAATTGGTAAGGATTGGGGAACACAGATTAGTTTTTATAACACAGATAGATGATGCTTTCTGAGAATTGGTAATTGGCTCCGTTAGTCATCTACCTTGTATAAATACCATGGGAAAACAAAGATGACCCTTTTATATGTCAGTAACTATACAGCTGCAAAATAATTCCTTATACTCAAAATTGAATGTGTGCATTGTAATTATATTGCTTGTCCTTTATTTGAGAAGATATCGCAAAAATTTTAAAACTTTTGTTATAAACGGACAAAATATAATCCGTCCATAGAGCTCCTAGACCTTGGAACTAATCTGCCAAAGTTACAACTAATGAAAAAGACTAATTAAATATGATGAAATAAAAATAAGTGATGAATATATAATTAAG
>JASFAT010000638.1:0-34845 GCA_031353405.1 Baronia brevicornis
AGAGACTATGAGAACTAGATTAATCGTAGACGTGACAACTGTTGCTAATGATGATTTTTGTGCTAACGTAAGTAGCTAACTGATCCATCTTTTAACTCAAACTCAACTCAAAAGTCTACGGTCGATGTTGCTACAGACAGTACGTTTAAATAACTGTTAAAGATTATTAAAATGTTGGATTATTTAGACATTTTATATTCAAATCTAATTATGATTTTATGGCCATAGCTTGTCAACTACGATTATAGTGCAGTAAGAGTAAAATGTTAAAAAAAAATGACGAATATTAAGATAAATTCCTACAAGCTAATTTTTTTAGAACTAGTATTTATAATTAATTTTTAATGGGCCTTGTCAAAATAAATGTTGGTGTAGATATGTTACTTTAGAATGTTCTGTCGAATTTATCAAAACGCTAATATCACAATTAACAAAATTAACAAACTATAAGTGTTAAAATAAAATATTATTAATCGTTACTTGTACAACGTTTTAAATCTATTATTATTGTGTTTACGAACATAGCAAAACAAAGTTCACAATTTTTTTTCTTCAGTATTTTTATTCTTATTTAACAGGAATCGGTTTTATGGTGTATCTTGTTCATGAAGCTTCTTATCTAGTGTGACGCGTCGGTGTCGATTCTAGTGCCATTGCAATTTTGTCCGAAAGGCTCGCTAGTACACGAGTATGCGAGTTGCTGACTGAAGACAACAACGACGATGATAAGTCGGCGACGAAGGTTACTTTTTAATCTTGAAACCCTATTAAAACAATAGAAGCCGTCTCATGAAACTATAGATACAATTTTGATCATTCTGTACGTATCAATTTATAAATAGATGAGAATTATCTTTAAAGCTTATGAATAATTACATGTATTATAATTCTAAATGGATATCAACGAACTTAAACGTAAAGATTTTTGACGTGCAAATGACAACGGACATTATGACAGCTCAAGTTCAGCTCAAGTGTAACCGCCATACAGTCGTTTAGTATCCAAGAGAAGCTGAATATACCAGGCAAAGAAATGTTTCCATAAGTTGGCGTCTAACTCATCTGGGAATTCATTGAGCTGAATTAAGCAACTCTTTCACTTCATATCTATTTTACCTAAATATCAAATTTAAGAATATCAAATTTCTTCTTAACGACCATTCATAAACTACATATAAAAAAAATTCATTGCGAAGTTATATAATAGGAAACAAATAGAAATATTTTACTTTGTTACTTACTTATGTACTAGTCGTGTTACTTATTTAAGAACTTAGTCGTGCGATGATTACGTATCATTATATGTACACATAAGATGTTCATCTAGCAGAATTGGTTTTAAACGTTAGATGGATAGGCGCCATCTATCACTTGAAGCTTATTCTTCTACGACAACAATGTGTGTTATAAATAATATATGTACATAAAACTATAAACATTTAAGGTGATGTGAATTAACAAAAGTTTTGAGTTGTTCTGCGTACACCCTCAAAGTTACTGCCCTAAAATGTTGCCATTTTTGTTTTTTTTTTGCTTTACGGAGCATTGCAACACATTTTTAGAACAGCGAGTATTATATGAGAAAGACGATACAGATTTTAATCCTATATCAGATTTTATTTTAAAACTCGTGAGGAACTTTCAAAACTTGTGATACGTCAAAGTTACGCAGTTCTACAATTTGCTGGCGCAATTTCCCTCGGGCGGCTACAGATGAAACATAAACACTCAAAGTTGTGTTTCTTATAAACTGTGACTGGCAATAAACATCGTTTGAAGTATATACCTACAGAAAAACATTTCATTTGTTATATTATGATGATAAGGAAAAATCTATATGAATAAACCAATTAATTACGTTCCGGAATCATTCATTAAAAATTTTGTAAATCGTTAGTGAATATTAATTCAAATGACACAATTTACTTGGTCAATACATGAAGATATTCCTTTGCGAATACCAATATATGTATATTATTTGATTTGGATGACAAGCGTTATGAGTTCAATGCCCACAGTATAAATAAATGTTTATATGGCCTACAGGTGTATATTCTAAGTCGAGATATTCTTGTGCACGCTTTTTGTATGTTATTAGGGTAGTATTCCTTGTTTGGGGCTATGAGTAAGGAGTGTTATATATTTTTCTTATTTAATGTACGCTTTCTGATGCTGTTGGCGTATGAAAAGAAATAAAAATGTTCCACAACTGCTTTAGCATACTAAGCTCTGATTATTCAAATTTAATAAAATAATATGTAAAAGAATGTATCACTTCCAATTTATGTTGCATTTACATAGCATTTAATATACAAGTAACATAATGATTTCATGAACTTATATGTAATTGCGAGCAGTATAAAACATTTAGATAATGTGAAAACCCTTTTAATAAGAGCGGTTTTGAGAAAGACCCCAAGTAAAGCAACAAGTAAAAAATCCAATCATCCCTTATTGGTACTGCTGCGTATACTTTTATTTTCCTTTATTATTTATATAATTAAACTATTAACATTAGAATTGTAGAATAATTTCGTCCTTTATAAAATAGATCATAGTAAAATTATTTTCTGAATTCATTACTTCTTTATGAATATGAAGAAGTAGTATACAATTTCATACTTCACTTTTTGATTGTTCTGCTAAATACAAAATTTGAAGCAAGTTTTCGCAAAAGTAAATTTATATTATTAAGGAATAACATGTTTGAATATCTTAAGGTTGTTTGTTGAATATTGTATAATGTTTAATGTTTGAATATCTTCTTAAGGTCTACTTACTTATAAAAATCAATCTACCATTTTTATTATTTTATTTTTTTTATTAGCAATCCGCCTGCCAAGTGGTGAGATTATAATATTATACCTTATTATTACTTAGTGATACAACTTCCAACAATAGAATATTAAGCTTGTACTGATGAAGTCAATTAACAAAAACATATAAAACGTTAATTTTTATAGAAATAAGTAATAATTAGTCAAAAGGTAAAAATATAAAATTTACAAATTTTTACGTGTGTATATCATAGCAAAAACCTTTTTCAATACCTTTGAGATTAATATAGCTGCGAACAAAATACATGTATCACATTTTAGAAAAAATCCGCTCACTCCCTTAGGGTACATTAGTCTCTTTTGTTTTAATTACGTATAAATTTTATTTCTGCTTTTTCTTTGTTTTTAATATCCTTTTTTGTTATTGCAAAATTGTATTTAGTTATTTTTTAGCGTTTTAAACAAAAAGAGAACTAAAAAAGTATGAACTATAAAATTAAAAAAAGTATTATAATCTAATATTATTTGTATAGCAACACAGAATGTATGGTGGTAAACATATATTTAAAAATAAATATCAGTATAATACACTACTATACTGTATAATACATACATATACTATATACTTTAAACGCATCACATTATCAGACATGCTCAGAATTTCAATAATTTACAAATTTCACGATACTGTGCATCAGATAATATAGTATTCTTTTGTACTGCAATCCAAATTCGATAACTCTGTATCTTTAAAAATATTATCTATATTTTTATATACAGTTTATGTTGTAAAAATATAAAATGAGCTTTACTTCTGATGTGTTATTGTCTGGCTCTATGAAGACTATGCAGACTAGGTATTTATATATAGGATTATTTATCATCAGGTGACCGACAAATATGTAATTTGCCTATCGCTTTCTTGTAATGTCTTTTCATAAAAAATCATTATACAATAAAACAAACAAATAAACAGATCATATCAGTCTCACATGTGTACATATAAAATGCGATTTTGTATATTGACTGTTTGGAATAATAAATACGTATTACATAGACTATGAACACGATATTTTCGGTGTCTACTTTTTGACGAATCAGTATATGGACAGTCAAAAGTTTTACTTAACTAAGATCCGCGACAAGCAAAACAATAACAGAAAATTAATAATGTGTGTTTTTCCGTTGGGTTTAGTGGATTCATTTGGAACTTAAACCAAAAACTTACCGAAAATCGGCCATCAACTCTCCACCCACCAACTACTATACACAACGCCAAACACACACTATCACTTTTCCATCTTGTACACGACACGTGTTTCGCCCCAACACGAGGCATCTTCAGGTATAGTAGACTCTACGGAAGACCGAAAAGTCACTTTTCGTGGTTGGTGGGTGGAGAGTTGATGGCCGATTTTCGGTAAGTTTTTGGTTTAAGTTCCAAATGAATCCACTAAACCCAACGGAAAAACACACATTATTAATTTTCTGTTATTGTTTTGCTTGTCGCGGATCTTAGCTAAGTAAAACTTTTGACTGTCCATATGGTGATGGATTTCCGCAAAGAAACGCCTGACTCCATTAACAGACGAATCAGTAAATTATTTTCTTTAAGAAACTATTAAGATGACAAGCGTTATATAAGCTTAATTAAATATTTTAAGTTCATCCTCACCTTCTGTATAAGTGGTTATCCAGTAACCTTCTGAAAATTCTTTCCATGCAACTCTGTGGGACCAGCTACCTTCAGTGGTATTTAAAAACCGATACGACATTGAAAATAAGATTTGTGACTGTTCAACTTTCAATTGTATTTATATTCAGCTTTTAAAACAAAAATGGATGCCGAGTTATTTTTAAATACGAGTTCAGTTGTGGGACTAATGCAGCAGAAACTGTTCATAATGTCAATGCTGTTTTTCGAAAGGATCGCAGCGTGCGTTTTTAGTTTAACCGCTTTTATAGTGGAAAATACAACTTTAAAAATGAACCACGAGGAAGACTACCTAAGGTGAACAATGATAAATTGAAGGCGTGAATATGGCGTAAGCCGATCCATATCAAACTACCAAAGACTTAGCGACTTGGTTTACCGTTAGCATACCCACAACATAGTGATTTGCGAAAAATCGCTAAAATTAAAAGGTTTGAAAATTATCATGATTTGACAGCAGAGAGCAGCGTTAAAGTTTGCTTTAGATTGTTAAATCAGTACAGAAATGAAGGGATTTTGGACCGAATTTTGATGTGTGATAAAAAGTGAATTTCTTATGTTAGTGGCAAGCGCACAATGCAGTGATTGATACCAGGTCACCCTATTATATCCCATAGGTGTCGTACGAGGTGACTATGGGATAGAATACCAGTAGAAGGACAGCAATATCTTCTTTAGGAATAAAAAACAATTTACAATCACTAACCCAAGCCAAGCACGACGTTTACGGCGATACCTCTCAATTTGAAAGAAGACTTATGTTCGGCAGTCCGTCACAACTGTATAGCTTGATTATTTGCTGCCCTTTCTTTATTTAATTATTATAAAATACTAATATAAATAGGTAAAAAAATTTAAGTTAAACAATTTTACTTTGATTTATATGCCGTAACGAGAAGTAATTAAAACCCAAACCTGCGAATTTTAACACAAAAAATAGAAGCATTGCATGCTTTTAAAATATTTATTTTGGTAGGGTGAAAAACACATTTTTCGTGACAAGTTGTTTTTATTTCATTATACAGTCATTATACAGGTTCTTATATGCCCAAAGTTTTTTATTTTATGTGTTAAGAGATAATGATGATGATTTAAAATAAAACCCTTTTACTTAACATTATTTTTTACTCTTTTATTATTTTCTAGATTTTAGTTAGATTTTTTCATCAAGTATAATGTATAGGATGGGACTCGTTAAACCAATCAAATGAGCCCAAACTTGAGAGTTTTACTAGTCACGGTTGAAGAGTTCCACTGTCCATCCACTTTACCAATTTAAATTATCATAATTTTTTCATTATATTTCAATGTATGTACAAAGTTTCATAAAATTTGGTTTAGTAGAAGTAGTTCAAATTGCCGTCTTGAAAAAAAAGAATCTTGTTGACTTTTTGAGGTGGAAATAAACATAGTAATTAATACTATTTCTTTTTCACCAATATCTGGTAGCTGTATAATTCAATTAATTACATATAAAATACTTTAATAGAATAGCTTACAATACAAAGGAAAGTCTAAGTTTGAATCCGTTACATAAAGAATTGGCATCGTATTGTTGCTTGTAGGTATAACATTGGCATCCTGCACAAACAGATACATGATTATTGTATTAGTGCAGTGCCGAAATCATAATAATATGCAAACAATTACCTGATGGAATCGGCTTACTTGATGGAATCGGCTTACTTGATTTTGCATTCGAATCAAATGACGATAGAATATTATAGATCAAATATATTTGAAAAAATTATATTAATACGTAATTTTACTCAAATATCTTCCATAGAACTATCGGAGAAACGGGAAGCAATATAACGGGAAGATAGGTGTAAAGAAAGAGGAAAGGCAATGACGAAGATTCTACACAAAATACGGTTTTAGCAAGAGTATATATTTCTCTGAAAGAGCTAACTTATTCAGATATAGACTAATCTATGAAAAATTAATAAAATTTTCAACACTCGAAAAGCAATTTACCATTGTTAAATTTATTTAAATTCTGTTAATTGACTAATAAACTCCAATAATTGGTAAGCACAAGCGAAAGTCTAGAGGCTTCAAGTTACTTCTTTTAACCTCCTTATTGACTTAATATTCTTACATCGTACCATTCATTTTTGGAATATTTAAATCTAATCTGAAATTTCTAATCCACCCGCTAAGCGTGGCGATTACAGCAATGCCCTTCAATTTCGAAGGAGACTTAATGTTTTGCAGTGGATTTTACAGCTGTTTGTAATTAATGAAGTTATCTTTAATGTGCTTCGAGGGATTGTTTGGATTAATTTCGACCGCTGAATTATACCAATATCGCACAAATAGCACAAAAGATAAGTTTCCCACCATCTGCATGAGTGGCGATTCAGAACGTGCTTTTATCCGTAACTTCTTTCGACGCACCACCACCGAACAAGCGTTTGACACGCCTCCGACGTGGCGGATTAACGTCTATAGGCGTTAATAATCACTTTGTTACCAGGTGACCCGCATTCTCGCTCGTTGCCTATATTGCTAAAAAAAGATTCGAAATGTAGTGAGTTCGAGTTTTGCCTATAAATATATGTTTATACTAAGGCAAAAATCGAATATGTCTTTGTTTCATTTCTGGAATATTTCATACAACTATAGTAAGGGAGTCCACACATGTAGCACCTTCACAGCTAAAATAGGTTATATAAATCATGTGAGGTCTCACAAGTAGTACAGTGTGCAGTCGCTATGGCCGAAATCGGCTGAAGAAAGAACGCAAAAAAGTATGTACATATATCTCGTTCGTTTGTTCGAAGAAGCAAAGCAAAAAAGAGTATATTTCATATATCTCGTTCATGTATCTAAAGTCTCTAAATGTAAGGAATTCTCCATTGTAGCTATTAGTGTACAATTTTTTTGTTATAAGTAAATTTTCGCAAAACAAAATATTTCTTTGAAATAAACGGGAAATTTTTAAAAAATCTATGTGAATTGTTTTAATATTGTACAAGAACCGTACTTGATAGGAATCTTTGTTTCGATTCATTCATATATAATTTGACATCGATTTATGTTTTCTTATTACTTTAAAATATAGAATTTCAACAATAGAAGTGGCGTGAAACGGTAGAAATTATTTATTGTATTATGATTATTTAGGGAATGTGAGTGATATTCATTCCGTTCAATTATGCACAAATGCATACAAACCACTAGTACTAAAAGCAATTTATTCTCGAAAGACAACCTACAGCGCTGTTGATTACAATGCTGCGGTCCGCATGTTTCTCGCAAAGCTAGTAGGAGTATTTCTCTTTACTGAACACAAAACTTTATTAAATTAAATTGACATTTAAATTTAAATGAAGTCATGTGTTGATAATGTAACTTAGAACAGACATATACGATATGAATCTGTTCACATACACTTTTTTACGGCCAGTATATTGTATAATGCTACTCGGCATAGTCGGTATTTCTGGAAAAATGGCCACTAATTCACCCAAGCTCGTAACAAATGCCCGTAGGGTATACATACTTCCATAATTATCCTGAAAAGTAATCGGTGACCATATAAAATTATTAAAAAAATATTTTGTTGGAATACCTTACAAGAGAAATATGTAAGTATACCTATAAAATTAGTTTTCTCCATTTATATTAAAAAAAAATATTCCATTGGATAAAGTAAACTCGGATAATCGAGTGGCTTTCTTGTTTGTGTACAGCATTTGTAGTAGAGTTTCAGAGAATTTCTCTTAAAAAACATATACTTTTAATACACTAGGATCTATCGTGTCTTAGGATCATTATTTTCAAAAATAACATGAACAAACAATCAGACCCAATATAAATAACTACAGGCCATCTAAATATTTATCCCAATACGAGATTTGAACCAGCAACCCCTTAGCTCAGAAAGCAAATACTTTGCGACTCCGCTATTTAGGTTACCTTTTTTATTCTGTACCTTCATTTATTCTATGTAACCAGGAAGATATGGAGTAGCAAAACACTGAACAACTTTGAAATGCTTTCGAAGATCGATTGTATACTACAAACTTGTGGCTTCACAAATATTTTCACTTATAAATCTAAATGTAAGAAAAAGCGATATAAATATACTCGTACAATTCGTTTTGTCTTTCAGTGTCTAAAACAGCTTCCTCCAATTTTAAAAAACCATTAACATGTTTTCAAGTTTCACTAATAAAGACTTATTAAATTAACTAATTTATGTAGCTAAAATTAGTTACTTTCTTCTAATTCATTGAAGTTCTTAATATATTATGAAAGAAAATATTTGCTAGTGGTACTACACTGAAACTATAAACTACCGAATAATTAAGGCATCAGTTTACTTCAGTCCATCTCTCAGGTTTTACACTACTCACATATGTAGTCTACGTATTAATTTTAATAAAAATGTAATATGAAGCACTAATGTACAATTTTGCGATTTATTTAAAAAAAGATTTACAATACGGTTAGCATTAATAGAATTCTTGTTCACTCCCATCATTATTATCCTGTAGCAATCCACTGCGGAACCTGTCCTGACCCTTAGTTCTCATTTGCCTCAGTATACCTGGCCAAGGTAGCTGCCACTTTTACGATAGTGCACAATTTTTAGAAACTGAATGCGTGAAGCTGTTGTGCCGAAAACATTGTTCAGCAGTGAACTTTCGCAGGTTTTTGATTATAATGACAAGGTATAGTTGAGACAGGGAATATAAATGGTCTATTTTCCAGTTATTCATATATCAACAATATCCTTAATGGACATTGTTTCAACTAAATAGACATACAGTTTAAGCTTTACAACAAAACAAACATTTGGATATTTCACAATAATCTTTTTATATATAATATTATACAAAGAGCTCGGATTACTGCCGTCCATTTAGCTGGCCAAATAGATGGAGCACACTCCGTAAAAATAATTTTAACATTTATACCATTACAATCAAAACTTGTTACAAATTTTGAATTTCAAAGGCGCTTATAACATATTTAAAAAAATGTGTTCAGGATAAATTTTTATACAAAAACTGAAAAAGATCACTATTATGATTTAAATTGAAATGTCAACTAAATCTTTTAGTAAACTATAGCTGTTCCTTGTTTTTAGTTAATATTTTGAATAAAGACAGATTTTTATAATGTCCCTTACGAAAGAGCAATGACATAAGACCTGATATATAAATAAAAATGATAGTTCACCACGATGCTCAGTTTCGGCTGCTAATCCGATATACCATGAAAAATTATTCTTTTCTTGAAGCTTTTCTCACAAGTTTCTTAACCGCAAAACAGTTTTGTATAATATCAAATGAGCTCATTAAAACATTACTTTTTATTGAATAATATGTATCGTGTTTCTTTTTATTTATAAATGCACACCCAGAACAGTTATGAACGACTGTATTAAAACTTAATAATTCACTAATTATGTACATCGACAACGAAAGAATCACCTTGATTATATATTAAAGTTACAGTTATACAAATCAAAAACACATCAAAAAGATTTCAACAGCAAGAAGGTGACGTTAAAGCTTTTTAAAAGTACATATATCAATATCAGCCCGTGGCAGTCTACTGCTGGACATAGGACCCACTCAAGTCGCGCCACCCTAGCCCGATTTTCGGCTACACGCATCCAATCTCTGCCAGCCGCCTTGCGCAGATCGTCGCTCCCACACTACGTTTGCCCAGTCGCGGTATCCACTCCAGCACTCGTCTACTCCAAGTAAATTATAGCATATACTTTTTAAAAGTATATGCTATAATTTTATTTGAATTCATCAAAATCCATCTAAATTGTTAGTACAATACTTAAAAATTAATTTCATAATTTTAATGTTATTATTCTATTTAAGACAACAGAACTTAATTTAATTTTGATGACCGAAAGTTTAATAAACAGCTATTTCAGCAATGAAGGTCATTTAATGTAAAAATGTGCAGACCAGACGTTTGTCTTCCCATTTGAGTTAACGACGAAGCTAGTACAGTAACGACAACTAATACAAATTACTTGAATGTGCCTTTTCTAGAAAAATATTGCTACATCTAGCGCGGTCACTGTAAGTTTTCATTTTATTAGTTTAATAACTATATAAAACTGGAGTTAGTTATTATAACAATAGTAAGAATGAGGATCTAGTTACATATATAAATATGTAATGTCCCGTAGCTCTTATTTTATCTGAAAAAGTATTTAATGTTTTATATTAAATTATAAAAAAAGAAAAAATCTACGAACAAAGCTTAGTAGTAAATACACCTCATGTTGCAACAGTGCAGTAGACTCGCGTGTCAGGTCCTCATTCTTCAACTGCCAGATTAGATTAAACGGCAGGCAACGCGAAGCGTTAGAATATCAGTACAACGGTGTTTAACTTTTAAGAAAGTTTATAACGGTATAATATATAATAAATTAATCATTAATGACAAATTAGATTGTTTAGTACTTTACAATGGAATAATTAATATATTTTGTATTTGATAACGTAATAATGATGATGAAGGACATAGTAATAATGTTATGATATAGTATGATTACTACTTTAATAACTTATTAATGGAGTCAGGCGTTACTTTTAATAACCAAAAATTCATAATTGGTATTATTGACGAGGAATCGATTTACTGTTTCAAACACATTTGTTTCCTAGTCCGTAACCTAAGTATTTAAGTAAGGAGAAACACTTAGCCAAGAAGCAGTCCTTTCATTATCAACATATTTCTTAAATAAAGACAAAATTACGTTCGTCTCTTCATCTTCTGCTTCATAGTGTGAAGTTTAAAATTCTTTATTCTTACCTATTAATTTATTTTATCCTAAAAAACTTATTGATAACTTTAAAAGGTCGTGTTTAATTATAATACTGTATGTAGAACTAACAGACTTGACTCATATTTTGATTTAAATTTGTCGTATAATTTAGGAGCAGAGCACGTAGTACCCAGATGTTCCCTTAAAACTTCACTGGAATTTATTGCCCCATTCGTCCCGGTGTTTCAGTAAGCCACCTCAAATAACAGTCATTGGTATCTGTGAGTAAATTTGTTATCTTTACATATTCGCCTCAAAATATTATTAAAACTCCTTAAATAAGTAATAATAAAAAATCATAATATGTGTATATTGTGGATTTACTTTTTTATCACTTTATATTGTGGATTTACAGGGAACATAAACTAAATCTTACTGAAAAATGGCCGTCAGCAACTCTCCACCTACCAACCACTATACACAACACCAAACACACACTACCACTTTTCCACCTTGCAAACGACACGTGTTTCGCCTCAACACGAGGCATCATCAGGTATAGTAGACTCTACAGAAGACAACCGTTAAGTGTCTTTTTCGGTAAGATTTAGTTTAGGTTCCCTGTAAATCCACTTCATCCAGCAGGAAAACACACATTATTAATTTTCTATTGTTGTTTGCTTGTAGCGGATCTTATCTAAGTAAAAGTTCTAACTGTCCATATAGTAATGGATTTCCGCGAAGTGCCTGACTCCATTAATCATTCTAAATAAATAAGAAATAAAAGAAATACATTAAAATTATATCTACATGTTACATACACCCTGAGACCCGAAAAATAAATTTGTGAAAATGAAAATGAAATATTTTAGTTTCGGGCAACATTTAAAGTCAGAACCCTTATTTATGTTACCACTAAGCCAAGCGATCGTCAAAAATAAAATGATAATCTAAAAATTTATAATTTTATCCCATTGCAGACATAATTTGTAAAGTGACACGGCTTTGCTTTTAAAATGTCGCCTGGCTGCCCGTTTTGTAAATAACTGACGTTAAATTTAATTATAAAGATAAATAACAAATGTTTTATTAGATTTTATTTCATGTGAAAATATCATAATTAAAAAGCTTTTTACTATTAATACATCGTTATTACACATCAATAACTTCTAATAATATTACAATAAAAATAATATAAAGATAAACTCTCTGCACTTAATTTAAGCTTCAAAGGATCTGAGCGTATCGAATCTTTCCTTTAATGCTGTATTAAATATTATTATATTAACTTTACTTTTTTATTTTAATTATCCCATTTTGCTTTTATCGTGAAGCCAATGGTTGAATAATAAACATTTAAAAATTAAATGCCTACCAGTTTTAACTGATTACTTCAGAGCTGTCATAGCACAACGAAAGGAATCAAATTATATATGTATATATTAAATAATAAATGGATCATGAAGAAATTACAGCTTTTTATCACATTTGATTGAGGACGGTTTTTAAATCTATGTGGCCTTTAACTACTAAAAATTGGCTGACGCCAAATATAAAATCAACTACTAAAATAAACTATAATAGTAACTAAAAATAAAATATAACTAAGAAAAAGATAATGAATAATTTTCGTATTTTTTATCAGTTCTAAGTGGCGATACATTTAATCTAAGAGTGGACATCATCGTAATTATAAGTATAAAGAAAGATATTAACGGACTCTGTTCATTCACCCTTGTTTCAAAAAATCTTTCTTTGTTAGTTTCTATGACTAAAAGCAGATAATTTTCCTAGAAATATTGGCGATTTCATTCAAGCTGCATCACTTTTTGTCTTAAGAAGTTAAAAAAATATAGTAAATAGGAACTCATGAAAACTGAGTCTATCAAGAGAGAATGAGTCTATCAAATAACTGACAGTAATGAATGACTCGTGTATTATAGGCGTATATGGGTGCCGACAATTACTTATCATTAAATGATCCATATACTCGTTTGCCTAGTTTGCTATAAATAATAATATATTTTATCTAGTGGTAGAGCCACGCTGCAGATGAATATTTTGTCAAGAATGGCTTATTATTTGTCTGTAGTATGAATGGGCCGGCTCGCCCGGGGAAGTACCACACTCCCGCAGAAAACCGGCGTCTGAGTGGTAGCTTGTCTACCGCGCGTCCTACGGTGAGCGGTCTGAGTTCCGGAGGCCCAACACCCTCCCCTTCCCACTCCCCCTCCGATTCCCACTCCTATAATTTCACTTTCCTTTAAGGTCGGCAACGCTTCCGTACTGCCTATGGCGTTGCGGATGTCTATGGGCGGCGTTGGTTGCTTTCCATCAGGTGACACGTCTGCTTGTTTGCCTGCCTATGCCATAAAAAAAAACTCCAAAAGCCATAAAAACTTAATCTTGATTTTGTGTAAACAGATGCATTACAGATTAAATGCATACGTACTATAAAGTGATTACACACTGTAGTGTTAACTACATGAAAGCATTCATGATAATTCCTATTTCTGAAGTGAGAAGAAAACTATAATTGAAAATGTAATATTTCGTTTCCAAAAAAACTACCTACAACTTATGATCTAGGCAATATAAAAACTTGCCTAGCCAAAACGCGAAATACATCAAAAATATAAAGTCAGCCAGCTTATGAAATAATAACTACCTATAACAGTCGATTCCTCGCGTTGATGCACAGTTCAGAAACATTTTAAAATTCAACGATGAAAACAGACCACCTCACAAAATTAAAAACCATATAGTGAGTATGCGAGAAAATAGTTGATGTTCTTGTGTGTCTTGAATTTCTTCAGTAAACTTTTTTGATGTAGGTATGTTTATGTAGTGTTCAGAGTAAGAAAATGACGCTTCACACTAGAAGTTATGTATGTATAGAATTAGTTTGTTTGAAACGTTGGTAATAAACAATACGAATTGGCGGACTTCAAATTTTTAGAGAATGCTTTATAACATCCAGAATTTCATACATATTATGGGTTTATCGTCAAGTTATGTAGTATTTAAATAATATTTAAAATCATACTTACAGGCATTAGGTACTGTAGGGATCGATAAAAGACTTCTTAAAAATAAAAACTCGTATGTGTGTATGTATGTTACTAAAGTTACTTAATTGACGTTAACTTGTTATTAACTTATTAGAAAATAACAAAGAGAAAATTGTCTCGATAATATCCGTTGTGCTAGAGAGGAACCAATGTTTTTTATTTAAATTTCAAAATTGTTGAATTGTTAAAGAGGTGAAGAATTTATGAAAGGTCTACTACTACTACTTGTAGAGAATGAAATATATGATAATGAATAGTGAAATAAGTCATATACTATATTCACTACAGTATTTTCTAAAGACTCTTTTAAAGTTCATATCGATTTTTGTTGATGTGTATTATTATACATTTCTGATTTAAGAAGACGGGAAAACAATGGTTGGACTAAAACAAGATACCTTTTAAGTCAAAGCTAATTACATGATACTCTCCGTGTTTGTGCGGAAACGAAGTTCGCAAATGAAATTAACAAAGACAAGTAAACTTATCTTAGTGCTTGGAGAATTCTATCTGAAACCACTACTACCCTCGGTAACATATATGCTTTCACTTACAGTTTATTTGTACATAGAATAATCTGCTTTGTTATTTAATAAGGTTTTTTAACTTTTAATATGAAAATGAAAAAATACTTACTAAAAGTTAAATAAAAGCCACTGCTGAACACAAAATTACTCCTCGAGTAAATATATATTTGTTTATTTGTTTTCACTTAAGGTTTATTTGTACAAAGAATAATCTGCTTTGATAACTCATAAGCTTTTAACATTTAATATGAAAATGAAAAAATACTTACTAAAAGTTAAATAAAAGCCACTGCTGAACACAAAATTACTCCTCGAGTAAATATATATTTGTTTATTTGTTTTCACTTAAGGTTTATTTGTACAAAGAATAATCTGCTTTGATAACTCATAAGGTTTTAACATTTAATATGAAAATGAAAAAATACTTACTAAAAGTTAAATAAAAGCCACTGCTGAACACAAAATTACTCCTCGAGTAAATATATATTTGTTTATTTGTTTTCACTTAAGGTTTATTTGTACAAAGAATAATCTGCTTTGATAACTCATAAGGTTTTAACATTTAATATGAAAATGAAAAAATACTAAAAGTTAAATAAAAGCCACTGCTGAACACAAAATTACTCCTCGAGTAAATATATATTTGTTTATTTGTTTTCACTTAAGGTTTATTTGTACAAAGAATAATCTGCTTTGATAACTCATAAGGTTTTAACATTTAATATGAAAATGAAAAAATACTAAAAGTTAAATAAAAGCCACTGCTGAACACAAAATTACTCCTCCATTAACTATATATTTGTGTATATGATTTCACTTAATGTTTATTTGTACATAGAATAATCTGCTTTGATAACTTATAAGGTTTAACAAAAAGTTAAATAAAACTAACTAAAAGTTAAATAAAAGCCACTGCTGAACACAAAATTACTCTTCGAGTAAATATATATTTGTGTATATGTTTTCACTTAAGGTTTATTTGTACATAGAATACTCTGCTTTGTTAACTCATAAGGTTTTAACATTTAATATGAAAATGAAAAATACCAAAAGTTAAATAAAAAGCCACTGCTGAACACAAAATTACTCCTCGAGTAAATATATATTTGTGTATATGCTTTCACTTTACCCATTTATTTCGACATTCATTTGTACGGACTGCGTTACAAAACAGTCGAATAACCGCATTAAATTGATTATTTCAACTACGTTCAGAATCTTTTAGTCACAAAAATGTAGAATAAATTAATTTGATCTCATTAGTCAAGTCCTGTCGAAGTAGTCGTGTAACCAATTTATTGCGGGTCGTTACTCGGCCCTTTTAATTTTTAGAACATTAATCTTCATTAGGAAATCAGGCAGTACATATGAAAAACACAAAAAAAATATAATTTATTGTTATTATTTGTTTATTATTTGTTATGACGACCGATTGGCTCAGTGGCGGGTTCCTCCGCCCACGGAGTCAATGGTCGCGGGTTCGATTCCCGCATCGGAATAAATATATATTTATATGAATTTATAAATATTTATTCCCAGTCTGGTAACCTCCCCGATCCGCATTTCCGTTCCTGCCCTTTCCTTTCTTTTCTATCCTTTCCCTTCCTCTCCGCCAATCCACGGTCTGCCGTGCCAAAGGATGCGTGGCTAAGGGCGAGCTTAGTCGCAAGCGTACCGACCGTCCCGGGATCAGGCTCCCCCGGGTACTATGGTGCCTTACCACAGTATGCAGGGCTCTGCTGGGGCTGACCTCCATCCTCCCTTGTGGCTCGTGGGATTCATTAACACGAATTAATATACCTAATTTGTTGAAAAATGACGGTGACGTGGTTCACCACCCGTCACGTCCTGTTTCTCACGAGGGCGAGAAGCGACCAATGGAGAGCCGTTTCGCTGCGATGAATGATAGCGGATGGAGCTCTGTGGTCTCTGCCAACTCCTGCGGGATAGGCGTGAATATATATAAAAAAAAAATTATACAGTTGTCGCCTTCTAACATACTTCTAACATATTCTACACATTATTACACGCACATTATAGATGAAGATAGTCGTGCTTATATATATATATATATATATATATATATATATATATATATATATATATATATATATATATATATATATATATATATATATATATATATATATATATATATATATATATATATATATATATATATATATATATATATATATATCGCTGTCCAAGGGCATTTCATTGCCAAATTTAAAGTAAAATTGATGGAAAAGTAAAGATGTTGGCTCTCAACGCCCACCCAACGAAACAGAGCTGCGAAGCTAGCCAGAAATTAATCTTTTGCAAGAGCGTGATATTTCTTCGGACTATTCAGTTCATTCGTGCTACAGACTAAAGTTTGTTATTTTGACAATTAGAATAAATTTGTCAGAAAATTCTGTACAGCGTGGTTTTACAGCATAAACTGTTATTTATTTGCTATAAAATACGGATATTTCACTTGCGTGTACCATTATAGACTATATCACATTTGAATGATTATATTTTGAATAAGTTTTATATTTAATAGAAGGCATGTCAATTTAAATACACGTCACATCTATACACATATTGCACAAACGTTTTTGAATTCTTGTTATTGTATAATTGTTTCAATATAGGTATTATATACCAGTATGTTTAGGTATAATCACTATAAGTCGTAATATGTTCGGCTTTGTTTTTTTTTCTTAAATTACGATACCGTGCCCGACCATTATCCTCGACATTTATGAACATTAGTTAGCAAGCTATTAAATTATATTCAGACCATTTAATTTATTTTATTTGGTATCCGCCATAGAGTAAGGTCTCTTAAATTCTTCCCGTTGGTTATATACAAGGCGACTATGGTAACAAATAACGTTTAAGAATCTTTTTATTTATCTTTCAAGTATTGTCCATAAAATATCATATATTGTTCTTAAAATGGTGTTAAGAGTACACACAGTACGAAAATAAAGTTAATTTTAGTCATTTTATTTTAAAATCACTTACTACTCAGTAGCACATCTAAAAACTACTTTTATATTTTAGATATGAATGATGCTAAAAAAATGTATACAGGAGTAAGATATTCTGTAGAAGATGAACATTCTGTTAAAGTTCACGGAATTCATGAAAGAGAGCGAAATAAACGTATTCAAATATTGCGTTTCTAGGAGCACATGAGTTACAAAAGCAACGAAAACTGACTTATTTGAATAACACGCGAGGCATGATATATTAAAATTTAGGCTATCACTACATTCAATTTGGTTTTCAAATATTCTTCTTGAATTGTAAATGGGTTATTTTACATTTCGTTACAGGTTACAAGCATACTATAATATTAATTTTTCTACTCTATAAAGTTTAAGCATTTTTTATAAAATATACAGAATACCTACACATAAAACTACATTAAAATATTTTTGAGTTTCAGTTTAATTTAAAGCATCTTATTTTAAAATAACATATATTGTTTTAGACTTACACAGTGGATTTCATCCTTTTATATCTACATATCTATGTACAAATACAAAACGTGCCACTTTATTAGCAACGTTGAATCAAATGAAATGAAATGTTTTTTCTTCTCGAATTAATTAGGTGCTTTATATGTCACTCTGTTAGATTATTAATAATTGGACTATTTATATAGATAGAAAAAATAATTCTCAAAACCTTTGTTATCCTAAAAGAATCAAGAAATATCACCGTAACTGAAATTATTAAAAGACGCCGTCACCGTCGTTTTATTTGATACAAAAATTATTATTAATATATAATTATTATCTGTGAGGTTCTTGCCATAGAATAAGACTCCCCTGTTTCTTCTATGAGAGCAAACAGCAGTAGATGGGCATTCAATAAGAAAATTATATGGACGGGTGACACAAACCAACAATTATACATATTTCTATAAAACGAATAACATATAACTAGTAAATCTTCAAAGGCTCTTTGAAGCTTACACTTTATGTATAATTCAAACGCTTTATATATTTATAATATATTATAGCTAAATATTATAACAAAATATATGTATGTATGTACATATACACATATGTTTACATACAATTTGCTGTATACATTTGCGAACGTCTAGTGTCTCGGAATTTGAAGATTAATGTTTAAAGTTTTCTGTCGACAAACAGGAATTTCACAAGATCCCTCAACAATATGTTTGAAGTTTCGATATACCATACATATGTACATTGCGCAGGGAAGCCAAGATAAAAAAAAGAAACTGAATTATATGTCAAATATTTATCTAAATATATAATTTACACATTAAAGTTTATAGATTTATACGAGATATATATAAACACTTATAACTATTATAAGAGGTTTTAACATTTTACCTAAACGTAAATATAACTGACGACCAATTATTTAGGGGCGGTGCAACTCGCAAACGGAGTCAACGGTCGCGGGTTCGATCCCCGCATCGAAATAAATATATGTATCGCCTACAGATATTTATTCAGAGTCTGGTAACCCCGCCAATCCACATTGGACAAGCGTGGTGGGTTAACGTCCGTTCCTCCAGAAATGGAGAGGCTCGTGCTCAGCAGTGGGACATATATAGGCTGTAAAAAAAATGTAACCTGTTTCGCTTTATTACGACTTGTGTTATTATTTAACACAAGATAAGCTATAAATGTTACTTTGTTTGAGATATATGCTATTATAAAGTAGCCAAAAACTGATAAACGCAGAGTTGATCATCGTTCCATTTAGTACAAAGCGATATAGCTTTGTACTAAAGCATAACTTTGTTGCTAGGATAAACTGACGAAAACTGGTATGGGTGCGTGTATTCAAAGATCGGGGTAAGTGGTGTACCTTGAAGTAGCACACATGTGTTCAGCGATAGATCAGGCAGTTTAATTTCTCAAAAAAAGAGTTCCAATTAATTACAATATTTAAAAAGATTAAATTATTGAAATTAAGGATAATAATATCTTTTAAATACTTTAGGCCAGTCGCAGTCAATTGAATTACTCGTCCTTTTTTTAATGGAATAGGTAGGTAAACAAACAAGTACCCGATGGTAAGCAACCACAATGAAATACTACACCATAACACCGACAATCTGTGAGCATGGTGTGGTACTTCCTTAGTTGAGCCATTCAACCCATGAAGTTATCACTACAAAGCTGTTGCCAAAAGCTTAAAATCAATATTATATTTGGCCTCGATGTATTTGTCAGCTCTTTTAATGGGAGTTTATATGAGCCATCGTAACACAATTATATAATCGAAGGGTAAATAATTATATCAGGTTTAAATTATTAAATACGGTGTCATTGCGCAGTTTGTTTGTATTATACATGTACATGTGCTATAGTAGCATATTGTGTATCTATAAAATAATACGGACGAGAAAATGTACTGGCTGTAGTTAGTACATTTTCTTCTTTATTAGCACAGCTTTGTAGCTGGCACGGTTCACAATATTAGGAAGGTGACTAAAACTAACAAGAAACGCTCTAGAAGTAAGTAGTGTCATTAGTCAAGCCGCCGAACGATGCTATACTGAGTAATATTAACTACTTGGATTCAACTAAGCTTAAAGGGAGAGCTTTGTCTCCTTATATCGCGACGGTTCAAACGTTTACTTGTGTTTTGTTCCAGTTTATAAAATCTTTATTCTTTGTTAAACGCTATATTTTTTTTATACTTTTGACAATTTAAATTATTTTTCGGAAATCACCTTTAATCTAAATCAATTTAAAGCACAGCAAAGCTATCAATGGTGACATTTTTAATGAACATCTAAAATATAACAGACAGTTACCAATTTTGGAAGATATAATTAACTCTTCATATAAGTTTTAGCCTTAAAAAGCTACCACTAAATATATGCTAGCACAAAATATATGCCACATATGTGCCATTGCTGGGTACGGGCCTCCGCATTCCTGGAATAATTGATATTACCTCTACCATGTTTGTTTAAGGAAAATTAGCAGGGCACTCAGACTCGGAATAAATATCGGTAGGCCATTGTCACCACGGGTGACTGGCCATTGACTTCGAAGACGGTAGATTCATCGCAGAGCCAATTAGGTTGTCAAAACACAAATAGTAAATAACAGTTAAATTTATTGTAGTCCTTTCAGTAGTTAAACGAAGGAAAATACAATTACATTCTTAAATTATTCATGATATAAATTACAATTCCTAATAAAAAGTACAACTAATTGGGTGATAATTTTCCAGTAGTCAAACGATTAATACACATAAATTATAAAGAAACAGAAACAAATAAATCAGTAAACGAATATGGACAAAAACAATCATTTCTATGCACATAAAATTCGCAACAAAAAGGAGACATAAACAATATATAGAAATAATGTGTTTTAAAAGCGTACGAGGAACGTGGAGCAAAGGCGAGCACCATATGTATTTGAATAACTTGCCGAGAAAATGTACTTTAGAATTCAGGCCATCACTGTGTGCAATTTGAGTGTGGGTGTAATGCTATTGTTAAAATAATATGCATTTTTTCTGTAGTATTTACGTGTGTCTTAAAATTTAACAAAAATTATGAATTGAAGCGCTATTAAATGCTGAAAATTGTTGAATCCACGCTGAATTGACATGTTGAGAATAATAATGAACTCTTCTGTTTTTAACTAATATTTTATAAACGGTGACGTGGTTCGCCACCCGTCACGTCCTGATTCTCACGAGGGCAAGAAGCGACCAATGAAGAGCCGTTTCGCTGCGATGAATACATTACGGTAGAAGAGGCCCACAGTTTACAGAAACATCTTCAAAGAGACCGAGTTTATCTACCAAGTTGAAATAATCATAATGTTGTATTGTCAACAAGATTTGAAACAAACATATATACGGTGTCCAACTTAATAAATATATATATATATATATATATATATATATATATATATATATATATATATATATATATATATATATATATATATATATATATATATATATATATATATATATATATATATATATATATATATATATATATATATTTATTAAGTTGGACACCGTATATATGTTTGTTTCAAATCTTGTTGACAATACAACATTATGATTATTTCAACTTGGTAGATAAACTCGGTCTCTTTGAAGATGTTTCTGTAAACTGTGGGCCTCTTCTACCGTTACTAGATACCTTCTCTAGTTTAGGCTCATTTGATGGGTTGACGTCTCGGATATTAGTTTACGTTAATTATGAGCTCTGCTTAAAAACAAAAGACCCGCAGCTGTCGCTATGTTATTTATGGTAGGGTGTAAGGTGCATGCCCTTTCGGAAAAAGAAAAGCATTAAATGCCTATAATGCACTTCATTTGCCACCATATTCTAAGGCACAAAACTGATAAAAATTAACGAATCGTAACCAAACTTTTTTGTAAATATGACTGAAGCCATCTCTTTTAGAATATGTATACATGTCATTTGTTTTCAATAATTGTGATATATTCAGTCAGATCTCTAACGCTACCTACCGAAAATTGGCACGAACTTTCCGGACAACCCAATAGGAATAAATTTCCAAAAAATATGATGTATTTTTTAAAAATTCATTCCGAAACAACGACAAAAAGTCAGTATTTTTGTCCCTGTAAAATTTCCTCAAATGACCTTAAGTATTTTGATAATGAGGTTGAGGATACGCTCTGCTAGTGATGTTTTTAGGAATGTAATACCTATAAAAAAGTAATAAAACAAATATATAAAAACTATTTATTCAATCAAATAGCAGATAAATATAAATCCTACCACTAAATTTATGTATAATCAAAAATCAATTAAAAGCAAGCATAAACGAAGAAAATTTTAAAAAAATGCTTAATTTATTTAAATCTTTAATGGTAAGAAAATATATATTTTTTTAAGTAGGTAGTTAGGTAAAGGTAATAAAGTTTTTCAAAATTACTTATACACTCCTTTGCAAAAAACATGGCACGGGTTCCTAAGTTACTCCATGAGCACCGGCTTGCTCGAATGAAGTTCGCTAGAATCTTGGACACTAGGTAACTAAAGTAGCGTACTCTTCTCCGATGAGGCTCGAATTTGTCTGCATGGTGTGGATCGACGTTGGTGAGTATTACGAAGACCAGGGAAACGCTATGTTGAAGAAATCAACCCTTATGGTGGAGGATCTGTTATATTTTTGGCAAGCGTAACTTCCAGCTATCGTACCAAGATAGTATTCATTAAAAATGGCTCACTGCACAAATGCACAAGAGTATATAATAGGAATCCTTTGTCAAAATGCGTAACCCGCACTGACTGTAATTGGTGAAGATGCCATTTACATGGATGATAATGCTCGGGCCCACCGTTCTGGCTACGTAGATGCTTATATGCAAGAAGTCGATATTCGTCGATTGAACAAGCCAACGAGGAGCCCCGACCTTAACCCCATCAAGCACGTCTGAGACATCCTAAAAAGGCGAGTACGATCTATCCAACCACCTCCACAAAATATAAGGAAGCTTAAACGTCTGATATCGGCGGAGTAGCGTGGGAATATATTCCACAGGACATCATCAATAACCTGGTGGAAAGCATGCCAAAATGATTACATGCCGTAATTGTTGCAAGGGGAGGTCATACTCGTTATTAATTAATCGACTTTAATTTCACTATACCCATAAAAATGTTCGTTTTTACACACGTTTCTGTTTACGTTGACTAAAACACCGATTCTAGGATTTAAGTTTTAAATAAATTCTAAAAAAAGAAAACAATAAATTTCTAGTCATCTAAGCTAATGACATACTAAAAATATTAATATTATCGATAGAAAAGCCAGTGACAGTAAGGTGCCCGATGTTTTTACAAAGGAGTATATATTTTTTATAAACGAACATGTGGGCTCTTGGTGGTAAATAATCACCACCGCCCGTGGACATTCGCAAGGCCGGAGGCATCTCAGATGCGTTGCGATTTTTTGTGATCACATACGCTCGACTCTTGAATACCCCTTTCGTATTTTTAAAGGTAAAAAATTCGACTAAATCCAAACAGCTTATGGTTTCTCCAAGTAGCTATGTGTATATGTCGTAGAGATATAATGCGGGGAGATTTTGTCTACAGCATAAATAGGTCACCTCATTCAGTAGAAGTAAGATTCTTGTAGAAGACCAATGTCTTTATTTACAATTCCATTTCGTCCAATGAGCGTTGGAAAGCTGGCACGTAAAAGTTTTTCAAAATTCATCTTTGCCACGGTAGGCAATGCATCTGCAATATCCCTAATATTGCAGTTGATAATTCCTTTTATCTTTTTTAAGGCATTTTATATTCTATTGTAACAAATTAAGGCGTTGTTTATAAAATAAAGTTAGATTATTCAGAAAAGAAGCTCACAATCCTGTATAATTAAAGCTGAAGTTTCAAATAAACTGCATCAATCAATATTTCATTACATTGCATCTGAACGTTTAATAAATGCCGTATAAAGTTGCAATTTTGCCTTTGAAGCCTCGGCAGATTTAATATTCTCTTGACTACAGAGCGTACAAAACACGCTGACAGGTTTCAATAAACGATAGATATCACTTTCCTTTATCGACTTTTTTCAATTTTTCATTTAATTTGTTAAGATTATTGATATATAGATACATAGATATATTCTTTATTGTATACCAAAAAAGTAATACAGTTATTGATTGTAATATTTATATACAAATGGCGACATTTATATACAAGATTTAATATTCTCTTGACTACAGAGTGTACAAAACTCGCTGACAGCTTTCATTTAACGATAGATATCACTTTCCTTTATCGACTTTTTTTCAATTTTTCTTTTAATTTGTTAAGATTATTGATATATGGATAGATAGATATATTCTTTATTGTACACCAAAAAAGCTATACAATTATTGATTGTAATATTTATATACAAATTGCGGTCTTTCGCTAATAGCGTATTTTTTCCAGGCAACAGTAGGATGGACACAATGTTAAAAAGATAATTTGATGTTGGTTGGTGATACATTATGGTTGTAATGATAGAAAAGAAAGAAAAAGAAGAAAGAGAAAATTAATTTTTAATTTAATAACAACTTTCATATAGAGAATACTTTTTATAAAATATGTTACTATAATATTACATTATAAAGTCATTAGTCATTACTCAAATAAAAAATATAATCATTTATAACAATATGTAAACCATTAAAATCTATATTTTTTATTTACATTTCAAACAGGATTTTTATTGCATTATGCAATAGGAATAAAGCAATTGTTATATTGAATAAAATAAGATATTCTTCCAATCTTACAACATTTAACGAAACTAACAGATTTGTGTTTCTCCTGTTAAAAAAATATAGCAATATTGATATTGCAAAGAATGTTTATATCACTAATGACTAAATAAAGAAACGTCTGTATGCAAAAATAATCCGAAAGCCGTTTAACAGAAACTGTTAGTTTTGAGTTCTTTAATAATTTAAGCGCTATTTTAGTAAGTCGTCTAATAGTCACGGTCTTTTTTTATATATAAAATAGATAAAATATTTAAATGGCCCTTCCCTTCCTTCAACTATTCCGACAGCAATCGTTACACTAAAATTTTACTGACTACAATGAATGGCTAAATTTTTTTTATCGTTTTAGGTATATTCTAAACACGTGGTTAACAATGAATATAGTTTTACAATTTGTTGATGTCCATTGTGCAAAATTTATAACGCTGAGTCAGTGAGTTGCTTTATAAAATTAGTTGTGAATTGTTTTATACCCTGAATATCTTTTAGTATAATTCATAGACAACCTATTTATATACTTCACACAACGTATTAATTCAGTTAAAATAATCAGTTTATTACTTTTGTTTCAAAACATAAAATACAACGATTTAGCACCTGTGATAAAACAAAGCTTCTCTATTTTGCGCAACAACGTAGGTGCTGTTGAAAAGCGAATCTCGGCACCTGCTCCTTGACAATTAATTCTGTTTCATTAATTAAATGTACCTTTCTCGCCACTATATAGATACTATTACCATTACAAACGAGACCATTCACTATTGCTTTATTTATTTTCGTGAATATTTTTTGACAATTAATTCTGTTTCATTAATTAAATGTACCTTTCTCGCCACTATATAGATACTATTACCATTACAAACGAGACCATTCACTATTGCTTTATTCCTATTGCATAATGCAATAAAAATCCTGTTTGAAATGTAAATAAAAAATATAGATTTTAATGGTTTACATATTGTTATAAATGATTATATTTTTTATTTGAGTAATGACTAATGACTTTATAATGTAATATTATAGTAACATATTTTATAAAAAGTATTCTCTATATGAAAGTTGTTATTAAATTAAAAATTAATTTTCTCTTTCTTCTTTTTCTTTCTTTTCTATCATTACAACAATAATGTATCACCAACCAACATCAAATTATCTTTTTAACATTGTGTCCATCCTACTGTTGCCTGGAAAAAATACGCTATTAGCGAAAGACCGCAATTTGTATATAAATATTACAATCAATAATTGTATAGCTTTTTTGGTGTACAATAAAGAATATATCTATCTATCCATATATCAATAATCTTAACAAATTAAAAGAAAAATTGAAAAAAAGTCGATAAAGGAAAGTGATATCTATCGTTAAATGAAAGCTGTCAGCGAGTTTTGTACACTCTGTAGTCAAGAGAATATTAAATCTTGTATATAAATGTCGCCATTTGTATATAAATATTACAATCAATAACTGTATTACTTTTTTGGTATACAATAAAGAATATATCTATGTATCTATATATCAATAATCTTAACAAATTAAATGAAAAATTGAAAAAAGTCGATAAAGGAAAGTGATATCTATCGTTTATTGAAACCTGTCAGCGTGTTTTGTACGCTCTGTAGTCAAGAGAATATTAAATCTGCCGAGGCTTCAAAGGCAAAATTGCAACTTTATACGGCATTTATTAAACGTTCAGATGCAATGTAATGAAATATTGATTGATGCAGTTTATTTGAAACTTCAGCTTTAATTATACAGGATTGTGAGCTTCTTTTCTGAATAATCTAACTTTATTTTATAAACAACGCCTTAATTTGTTACAATAGAATATAAAATGCCTTAAAAAAGATAAAAGGAATTATGAACTGCAATATTAGGGATATTGCAGATGCATTGCCTACCGTGGCAAAGATGAATTTTGAAAAACTTTTACGTGCCAGCTTTCCAATGCTCATTGGACGAAATGGAATTGTAAATAAAGACATTGGTCTTCTACAAGAATCTTACTTTTACTGAATGAGGTGACCTATTTATGCTGTAGACAAAATCTCCCCGCATTATATCTCTACAACACATACACATAGCTACTTGGAGAAACCATAAGCTGTTTGGATTTAGTCGAATTTTTTACCTTTAAAAATACAAAAGGGGTATTCAAGAGTCGAGCGTATGTGTTCACAAAAAATCGCAACGCACCTAAGATGCCTCCGGCCTTGCGAATGTCCACGGGCGGTGGTGATTATTTATCACCAAGAGCCCACATGCTCGTTTATAAAAAATATATACTCCTTTGTAAAAACATCGGGCACCTTACTGTCACTGGCTTTTCTATCGATAATATTAATATTTTTAGTATGTCATTAGCTTAGATGACTAGAAATTTATTGTTTTCTTTTTTTAGAATTTATTTAAAACTTAAATCCTAGAATCGGTGTTTTAGTCAACGTAAACAGAAACGTGTGTAAAAACGAACATTTTTATGGGTATAGTGAAATTAAAGTCGATTAATTAATAACGAGTATGACCTCCCCTTGCAACAATTACGGCATGTAATCATTTTGGCATGCTTTCCACCAGGTTATTGATGATGTCCTGTGGAATATATTCCCACGCTACTCCGCCGATATCAGACGTTTAAGCTTCCTTATATTTTGTGGAGGTGGTTGGATAGATCGTACTCGCCTTTTTAGGATGTCTCAGACGTGCTTGATGGGGTTAAGGTCGGGGCTCCTCGTTGGCTTGTTCAATCGACGAATATCGACTTCTTGCATATAAGCATCTACGTAGCCAGAACGGTGGGCCCGAGCATTATCATCCATGTAAATGGCATCTTCACCAATTACAGTCAGTGCGGGTTACGCATTTTGACAAAGGATTCCTATTATATACTCTTGTGCATTTGTGCAGTGAGCCATTTTTAATGAATACTATCTTGGTACGATAGCTGGAAGTTACGCTTGCCAAAAATATAACAGATCCTCCACCATAAGGGTTGATTTCTTCAACATAGCGTTTCCCTGGTCTTCGTAATACTCACCAACGTCGATCCACACCATGCAGACAAATTCGAGCCTCATCGGAGAAGAGTACGCTACTTTAGTTACCTAGTGTCCAAGATTCTAGCGAACTTCATTCGAGCAATCCGGTGCTCATGGAGTAACCTAGGAACCCGTGCCATGTTTTTTGCAAAGGAGTGTATAAGTAATTTTGAAAAACTTTATTACCTTTACCTAACTACCTACTTAAAAAAATATATATTTTCTTACCATTAAAGATTTAAATAAATTAAGCATTTTTTTAAAATTTTCTTCGTTTATGCTTGCTTTTAATTGATTTTTGATTATACATAAATTTAGTGGTAGGATTTATATTTATCTGCTATTTGATTGAATAAATAGTTTTTATATATTTGTTTTATTACTTTTTTATAGGTATTACATTCCTAAAAACATCACTAGCAGAGCGTATCCTCAACCTCATTATCAAAATACTTAAGGTCATTTGAGGAAATTTTACAGGGACAAAAATACTGACTTTTTGTCGTTGTTTCGGAATGAATTTTTAAAAAATACATCATATTTTTTGGAAATTTATTCCTATTGGGTTGTCCGGAAAGTTCGTGCCAATTTTCGGTAGGTAGCGTTAGAGATCTGACTGAATATATCACAATTATTGAAAACAAATGACATGTATACATATTCTAAAAGAGATGGCTTCAGTCATATTTACAAAAAAGTTTGGTTACGATTCGTTAATTTTTATCAGTTTTGTGCCTTAGAATATGGTGGCAAATGAAGTGCATTATAGGCATTTAATGCTTTTCTTTTTCCGAAAGGGCATGCACCTTACACCCTACCATAAATAACATAGCGACAGCTGCGGGTCTTTTGTTTTTAAGCAGAGCTCATAATTAACGTAAACTAATATCCGAGACGTCAACCCATCAAATGAGCCTAAACTAGAGAAGGTATCTAGTAACGGTAGAAGAGGCCCACAGTTTACAGAAACATCTTCAAAGAGACCGAGTTTATCTACCAAGTTGAAATAAACATAATGTTGTATTGTCAACAAGATTTGAAACAAACATATATACGGTGTCCAACTTAATAAATATATATATATATATATATATATATATATATATATATATATATATATATATATATATATATATATATATATATATATATATATATATATATATATATATATATATATATATATATATATATATATATATATATATTTATTAAGTTGGACACCGTATATATGTTTGTTTCAAATCTTGTTGACAATACAACATTATGATTATTTCAACTTGGTAGATAAACTCGGTCTCTTTGAAGATGTTTCTGTAAACTGTGGGCCTCTTCTACCGTAATGTATTCATCGCAGCGAAACGGCTCTTCATTGGTCGCTTCTTGCCCTCGTGAGAATCAGGACGTGACGGGTGGCGAACCACGTCACCGTTTATAAAATATTAGTTAAAAACAGAAGAGTTCATTATTATTCTCAACATGTCAATTCAGCGTGGATTCAACAATTTTCAGCATTTAATAGCGCTTCAATTCATAATTTTTGTTAAATTTTAAGACACACGTAAATACTACAGAAAAAATGCATATTATTTTAACAATAGCATTACACCCACACTCAAATTGCACACAGTGATGGCCTGAATTCTAAAGTACATTTTCTCGGCAAGTTATTCAAATACATATGGTGCTCGCCTTTGCTCCACGTTCCTCGTACGCTTTTAAAACACATTATTTCTATATATTGTTTATGTCTCCTTTTTGTTGCGAATTTTATGTGCATAGAAATGATTGTTTTTGTCCATATTCGTTTACTGATTTATTTGTTTCTGTTTCTTTATAATTTATGTGTATTAATCGTTTGACTACTGGAAAATTATCACCCAATTAGTTGTACTTTTTATTAGGAATTGTAATTTATATCATGAATAATTTAAGAATGTAATTGTATTTTCCTTCGTTTAACTACTGAAAGGACTACAATAAATTTAACTGTTATTTACTATTTGTGTTTTGACAACCTAATTGGCTTTGCGATGAATCTACCGTCTTCGAAGTCAATGGCCAGTCACCCGTGGTGACAATGGCCTACCGATATTTATTCCGAGTCTGAGTGCCCTGCTAATTTTCCTTAAACAAACATGGTAGAGGTAATATCAATTATTCCAGGAATGCGGAGGCCCGTACCCAGCAATGGCACATATGTGGCATATATTTTGTGCTAGCATATATTTAGTGGTAGCTTTTTAAGGCTAAAACTTATATGAAGAGTTAATTATATCTTCCAAAATTGGTAACTGTCTGTTATATTTTAGATGTTCATTAAAAATGTCACCATTGATAGCTTTGCTGTGCTTTAAATTGATTTAGATTAAAGGTGATTTCCGAAAAATAATTTAAATTGTCAAAAGTATAAAAAAAATATAGCGTTTAACAAAGAATAAAGATTTTATAAACTGGAACAAAACACAAGTAAACGTTTGAACCGTCGCGATATAAGGAGACAAAGCTCTCCCTTTAAGCTTAGTTGAATCCAAGTAGTTAATATTACTCAGTATAGCATCGTTCGGCGGCTTGACTAATGACACTACTTACTTCTAGAGCGTTTCTTGTTAGTTTTAGTCACCTTCCTAATATTGTGAACCGTGCCAGCTACAAAGCTGTGCTAATAAAGAAGAAAATGTACTAACTACAGCCAGTACATTTTCTCGTCCGTATTATTTTATAGATACACAATATGCTACTATAGCACATGTACATGTATAATACAAACAAACTGCGCAATGACACCGTATTTAATAATTTAAACCTGATATAATTATTTACCCTTCGATTATATAATTGTGTTACGATGGCTCATATAAACTCCCATTAAAAGAGCTGACAAATACATCGAGGCCAAATATAATATTGATTTTAAGCTTTTGGCAACAGCTTTGTAGTGATAACTTCATGGGTTGAATGGCTCAACTAAGGAAGTACCACACCATGCTCACAGATTGTCGGTGTTATGGTGTAGTATTTCATTGTGGTTGCTTACCATCGGGTACTTGTTTGTTTACCTACCTATTCCATTAAAAAAAGGACGAGTAATTCAATTGACTGCGACTGGCCTAAAGTATTTAAAAGATATTATTATCCTTAATTTCAATAATTTAATCTTTTTAAATATTGTAATTAATTGGAACTCTTTTTTTGAGAAATTAAACTGCCTGATCTATCGCTGAACACATGTGTGCTACTTCAAGGTACACCACTTACCCCGATCTTTGAATACACGCACCCATACCAGTTTTCGTCAGTTTATCCTAGCAACAAAGTTATGCTTTAGTACAAAGCTATATCGCTTTGTACTAAATGGAACGATGATCAACTCTGCGTTTATCAGTTTTTGGCTACTTTATAATAGCATATATCTCAAACAAAGTAACATTTATAGCTTATCTTGTGTTAAATAATAACACAAGTCGTAATAAAGCGAAACAGGTTACATTTTTTTTACAGCCTATATATGTCCCACTGCTGAGCACGAGCCTCTCCATTTCTGGAGGAACGGACGTTAACCCACCACGCTTGTCCAATGCGGATTGGCGGGGTTACCAGACTCTGAATAAATATCTGTTTGGCGATACATATATTTATTTCGATGCGGGGATCGAACCCGCGACCGTTGACTCCGTTTGCGAGTTGCCCCGCCCCTAAATAATTGGTCGTCAGTTACATTTACGTTTAGGTAAAATGTTAAAACCTCTTATAATAGTTATAAGTGTTTATATATATTGTATAAATCTATAAACTTTAATGTGTAAATTATATATTTAGATAAATATTTGACATATAATTCAGTTTCTTTTTTTTATCTTGGCTTCCCTGCGCAATGTACATATGTATGGTATATCGAAACTTCAAACATATTGTTGAGGGATCTTGTGAAATTCCTGTTTGTCGACAGAAAACTTTAAACATTAATCTTCAAATTCCGAGACACTAGACGTTCGCAAATGTATACAGCAAATTGTATGTAAACATATGTGTATATGTACATACATACATATATTTTGTTATAATATTTAGCTATAATATATTATAAATATATAAAGCGTTTGAATTATACATAAAGTGTAAGCTTCAAAGAGCCTTTGAAGATTTACTAGTTATATGTTATTCGTTTTATAGAAATATGTATAATTGTTGGTTTGTGTCTCCGGTCCATATAATTTTCTTATTGAATGCCCATCTACTGCTGTTTGCTCTCATAGAAGAAACAGGGGAGTCCTATTCTATGGCAAGAACCTCACAGATAATAATTATATATTAATAATAATTTTTGTATCAAATAAAACGACGGTGACGGCGTCTTTTAATAATTTCAGTTGCGGTGATATTTCTTGATTCTTTTAGGATAACAAAGGTTTTGAGAATTATTTTTTCTATCTATATAAATAGTCCAATTATTAATAATCTAACAGAGTGACATATAAAGCACCTAATTAATTCGAGAAGAAAAAACATTTCATTTCATTTGATTCAACGTTGCTAATAAAGTGGCACGTTTTGTATTTGTGCATAGATATGTAGATATAAAAGGATGAAATCCACTGTGTAAGTCTAAAAAAATATATGTTATTTTAAAATAAGATGCTTTAAATTAAACTGAAACTCAAAAATATTTTAATGTAGTTTTATGTGTAGGTATTCTGTATATTTTATAAAAAATGCTTAAACTTTATAGAGTAGAAAAATTAATATTACAGTATGCTTGTAACCTGTAACGAAATGTAAAATAACCCATTTACAATTCAAGAAGAATATTTGAAAACCAAATTGAATGTAGTGATAGCCTAAATTTTAATATATCGTGCCTCGCGTGTTATTCAAATAAGTCAGTTTTCGTTGCTTTTGTAACTCATGTGCTCCTAGAAACACAATATTTGAATACGTTTATTTCGCTCTCTTTCATGAATTCCGTGAACTTTAACAGAATGTTCATCTTCTACAGAATATCTTACTCCTGTATAAATTTTTTTAGCATCATTCATATCTAAAATATAAAAGTAGTTAGTTTATTTTTAGATGTGCTACTAAGTAGTAAGTGATTTTAAAATAAAATGACTAAAATTAACTTTATTTTCGTACTGTGTGTACTCTTAACACCATTTTAAGAACAATATATGATATTTTATGGACAATACTTGAAAGATAAATAAAAAGATTCTTAAACGTTATTTGTTACCATAGTCGCCTTGTATATAACCAACGGGAAGAATTTAAGAGACCTTACTCTATGGCGGATACCAAATAAAATAAATTAAATGGTCTGAATATAATTTAAGAGCTTGCTAACTAATGTTCATAAATGTCGAGGATAATGATCGGGCACGGTATCGTAATTTAAGAAAAAAAAACAAAGCCGAACATATCACGACTTATAGTGATTATACCTAAACATACTGGTATATAATACCTATATTGAAACAATTATACAATAACAAGAATTCAAAAACGTTTGTGCAATATGTGTATAGATGTGACGTGTATTTAAATTGACATGCCTTCTATTAAATATAAAACTTATTCAAAATATAATCATTCAAATGTGATATAGTCTATAATGGTACACGCAAGTGAAATATCCGTATTTTATAGCAAATAAATAACAGTTTATGCTGTAAAACCACGCTGTACAGAATTTTCTGACAAATTTATTCTAATTGTCAAAATAACAAACTTTAGTCTGTAGCACGAATGAACTGAATAGTCCGAAGAAATATCACGCTCTTGCAAAAGATCAATTTCTTGCTAGCTTCGCAGCTCTGTTTCGTTGGGTGGGCGTTGAGAGCGATGGGTGGGCGATAGGCGTGAATATACATAAAAAAAAATTATACAGTTGTCGCCTTCTAACATATTTCTACATTACACGCACATTATAGATGAAGATAGTCGTGCTTATATATATATATATATATATATATATATATATATATATATATATATATATATATATATATATATATATATATATATATATATATATATATATATATATATATATATATATATATATATATATATATATATATATATATATATATATATATATATATATATATATATATATATATATATATATATATATATATATATATAAGCACGACTATCTTCATCTATAATGTGCGTGTAATGTAGAAATATGTTAGAAGGCGACAACTGTATAATTTTTTTTTATGTATATTCACGCCTATCCCGCAGGAGTTGGCAGAGACCACAGAGCTCCATCCGCTATCATTCATCACAGCGAAACGGCTCTCCATTGGTCGCTTCTCGCCCTCGTGAGAAACAGGACGTGACGGGTGGTGAACCACGTCGCCGTCATTTTTCAACAAATTAGGTATATTAATTCGTGTTAATGAATCCCACGAGCCACAAGGGAGGATGGAGGTCAGCCCCAGCAGAGCCCTGCATACTGTGGTAAGGCACCATAGTACTCGGGGGAGCCTGATCCCGGGACGGTCGGTACGCTTGCGACTAAGCTCGCCCTTAGCCACGCATCCTTTGGCACGGCAGACCGTGGATTGGCGGAGAGGAAGGGAAAGGATAGAAAAGAAAGGAAAGGGCAGGAACGGAAATGCGGATCGGGGAGGTTACCAGACTGGGAATAAATATTTATAAATTCATATAAATATATATTTATTCC
>JASFAT010003291.1:0-12500 GCA_031353405.1 Baronia brevicornis
ATAAAGTATATTTATTTTTCTTCGATGGCAGTTAGCTATAACTATTATGCCAGTGTCAAGTAAAATAATAAAAAGCATCTTTAAATGTTAGTTCCGCTTGTCACGATACATCTTGGTAAAATGGTTGTCGATCTACCAAAACATATATGGAATTTTTCAGTGAAGTTAAAAAGACACGATACACCCATTGATTTCATTTCACATCACTTTTACGCGTTAATCAAACTATATTGAGTAATACGCAAACTGTATTAAATAATATAACTGATGATAGCATGAAATTATAAAAATGAAATAAAAAGTCACTGATGTAATTTGGTGAGAAAAGCCCAAGTATGTATTTACTTACTTTTTAACAAATACAGATTATAAAAATGCCGACGCATAAAGGTTGTCATATATATAGAAACATCCAATAGAAACATCCAATATATTTTTTATGTCATTAATGATTTAATATTTATAATATAAAAGATATATCTATAATTTTTTTATAAAAAAAATTCATAAAAAGAACCTAAGCCATGCCATGCCATGAATATTATATATAGATTATTTACTTTGTTATTTATTATGGCAATGGCTACTATGTTCTTCTGCCATTAGGATTTATAACAGTATGTATTTATATCGTAAAAACAACCATACAATAGAAAGAAAGGGCTATATTTCGCATCGCTCCATCTCAAGTCACGCACCGTCGCGCTTGTGAAAGCCGCTCCGTGAAAAGCGCGCGTGTTGTATATGCAAGTACGTCTACTACACACGAACAACACTTTCTCAGTTTTTTATAGATTTAAATTAACCTCGATATTATGATCATTAATTAATAATGATATAACAATAAATAACAATTTTTATTTGACTGATTGTTATTTTTAATTGACGTAATATATTTTATTTTGCTGCATATTGCGTCGCTCACAAATAATTTAGACATAACCTCAAATATACGAAAATATATTATAAATATAAAAAATCTCAAAATTAATGTTTTCATAATAAATATGAGATGTTTATGGTACATCTTTTTTATGTTCCTTTTTCGTCCAGACGAGCCTCATTTTGATTGGTAATAGATTATTATTTTTGGTGGATTAATATTTGAAATAGAAATGTAATTTCTTATTTTAATAGATCGTTATTTAAATTTGAGTTTACTTGATTTTTGGTAAACGTTGACAGCTAGAAGTTCAATCTTTTTCATTTTCTCGCCTTCAAATCATACATTTACAGTGTATTCGGTATTGTAGGAATGTCTTTCTTATGAAAATATTTTTCAATGCAAAAAGATATGAGCTCCAGCTTACGAAGTACTAGCTTTTCCTAAACCATATAATTAGTAAGACATGTAGGGTAGTAGACAAACATCCCTAATGTTTGAGTTGTACTAAGGTCAGGTGAAGGGGTCGCCAGTGTCGCGCCAATATTGTGGTAATCCTCAGCCAACGCTCAATGTCTGCGCGAGTGAATCCAGATAAGAATGACGAACAATCGACAATAAATTTGTACATTAACCTATCATGTTTAAAAAAAAACACCTATTTTATATAGTTATATAATATATAGTTAAAATATAAATTTGAGTTCCAAGATACCGGCAATCACTTAGTTCGAGATCCACCGCAGTAAACCACGTACATATACATATATATTCATAAGCCGGGCAAAACATTTAACTAGATGTTTAACTTAGTTTCAACACTTCATCAATCAATATCTGACCACGTTGTTTCTTGCTGAAAACCAGCGCCGGGTGCTTCCAATAGAACGCCTGGCATGTGCTGAGGGAGAACTATTTTATGACACTTGTTAGATTAATCCACAGATGTCCATCGTACCGGGTGGAGATCTGTGGTATCTGCCTAACCCTAGCGGGAGACAGGCGTGACTATATGTATGTATGTTAGATTAAAATTATTTTCTTTTTGTTTTGTTTTATTTTTATATTATAATATTATTAAATTTTTAATTTTAGCTATTTTTAAAAAAACAGATCATGAATAAAGTTATTTCTATTTCAATATTTTCATTAAACTGCCAGCTGATTACAAAACAGTAATATCATAAAAATAAGCAGAAAAACACGCTAGTATAAATACCGTTCTAACATTTTAACTGACCTCCACCATTGTTTTTAAAGGTTATCTGTGCTTACAAGTGATTTGAATCTAAAGAAAATAAATTAACCAGTAAACTATAGGTTGGTCGTTTCAATTGAAGTTTGTTTGACTTTACGCAAAACAACACACGCTTGTCATTTTAGGAAAAAGTAAGGTGATCCGAATTAAGTTTTTATGGTAGGTACGATCCCATGTGATATTTTCATCATGACGTGAAATATCTGCTATTACTAGAAGAGTGCTCTGGAAATGGTTACGAATGATTCCTGCCGCGCAATTCTGCTATTGCACTAAACAAAAAAAATGTTCAATCCTCGTCATCTAGATAAATAGCTTTGCAGGATAATGCGTTTTTTCCGAAACTTCATCCTACGCATCACCATGCAAAACCAATTATCTTCAGTCGTATTTCCGAACCGATCTTCTTCTTCTTCCTTTGGCGGTACAACCCGGTGTGGGTCTTGGCCTTCTCCACAATTTGTCTCTAACTATCTCTGTTTAGGATAACGCGCTCGCAATCCGTTTTTTTTAAGGATAGCCAGGTCTTCCTGGATGCAGTCCTTCCAACGCTTCCTGGGTCTACCGCGTGGACTTTTCTGCTGGGGTGTCCAGTTTGTTATGATTTTAGATGGTCTAAAATCAGCCATTCTCTTGACATGTCCTGCCCATCGCAGCCTTTGTGACTTGCAAAATCCGAAGCCTTATGATATTGAAAAGGCAGATGTTATATATTACAAACGTTATATATTTTCGATCGATTTTTTAATGAAATTGGAAGGCAAACGAGGAAGCGTGTCATCTGATGGAATGCAACCAACGCCATCCACAACATAACATCCGCAGTGCCATAGGTAGTGCAGAAGCGTTGCCGGCCTTTAAGAACAGTAATTATGGGAGGGGGGAGGATGGTTGGGCCTCCAGAACTCAACCGCTCATCGGACAAAGCGCGGAAGCTGAGCTACCACTCAGACGCCGGTTTTTTGCTGGAGTGTGGTACATCGCCGAGCGAGGCGGCCCATTCATGCTACAGACAAATAATTCGTCGTTGACAAAGTATTCGTCTACAGCGATGGCTCTACCGAGTTTTATATAGACTCCACTCCTTTCGATGAAGTCGCAAAGGCTTTATAGGTAACATTCCCATTCAGAACGCAAAAAGCTTTGTGTTACCTTAATGGTAGATGCGGTTTAATACACATTTGCGACTAGCGTAACACCATTTGTGGTATTTTAAAATAGGGCGATTAGCAGATTTTTTTTCATTAAATGTATTTTGTATTTATCGAGGGCAAGGTCGCGTATATTGTCTATTTTAAATTTGTTAAGTTTTTTTCATTGTACGTCGGGGTGAAGGGAAAACAGAACTTCAGGATTACGTAGGTAGGTATGCGGTTAATCTAATCTGCCTGCGCTAAATAACAGCTATTTTATATGTTTTTATGTCAATTAAGAAATACTTGTGAATGTTTAATGTTCCTATGTATAGAAAATCATAATTATACGGGGACATCCACACCTACATGGGTTTGGGATCGAGCCTCGGGGATGAACCCCGCTCGCAGAGCAACTCATAGGGCTACCCCCCCTCCTAGAGGCCGCTATTCGCATGACTTACTTCCCCGGCTAGTTCCTTTAAAGCCCATATAAATAAATTTGAAGTATGCCAAAACGTAAAGCAGAGAAGCATAACAAATTAAAACCAAATATATTACTTATACAATAAGAAAACTTAAATGGAAATGGGTGGGGCACACTATCAGAGGAAACGAAAAGTGGTCAAAGAAAATAATAAATTGGTTCAGCGGGTACTGAGATGGGAGCAGAGGAAGGCCATCTACAAGATGGGCCGATGACATAAAGGCTACAGTAGATGGCACATGGACAAGAGCTACTAACGGCATACAAAAATGGTTACAGTCAAAGGAGGCCTTTGTCAATAGAGGCACAAAAACTACTCTTAACCGGGGAGCTTATTGCTTTGAAAACTGGCGTCGGAGTGGTAGCTCAGCTACCGCGCTTCTTCCGGTGAGCGGTTGATTTCCGGAGGCTCAACCCCATCATACTTAATCCCTTACCCTTGCCATAATGACACTTTCCTTAAGGGCGGACAACGCTTCTGCTCTGCGGATATTTATGGGCGGCGTTGATTGCTTTCCACCAGGTTACACACCTGCTCGTTTGCCTTACTATCTCATAAAAAAAGAAAGAGTGCTGAGATCGTAGCAGATGGAGAACTGTACAACCTTAACCTTCCTCCCCCTTGCCTCTATGTTTCGTGTGATAATATTCTAATATTTTAAGTAATTAATAAAGTGAATTACTTATTTATCATAAGTAACAAATAAAATTGATATTGATCTTTCCAAAGTTATATTTTAAAGCCATATCATTGTCTTTTAGTTAGGACCTTTTGTTACGTTGTGATTTGTAATAACTGATTCTTTTAGGCTTTTCTTGGAAGAATGAATATTCGCCTAAGTTATCAGAGACCTAAAGGTGACATAGAGCATACTGATAATAGTCCATCCATTTTAATTTCGTTTAAAATGAGCAAGTTATAATATGTATGTATGTAGATAAATATGAATGTAATTCGTCTTGAAGTATTTACTTACATATATCAACGTAATTAAACAGGACAGCTTGATTGAATTTCACAGGTAAGGTCAGCAAAAGAATGCTGTAGAATTTGCGGGGTAAATCCTTTCACGTTGGCTGTGACATTTTAATACAAGACTTTACACGTTGCTTGTAGTTGCACAATAGCTAGTAATTTGGATTGTTAATTTACATTAAAACGTCGCCGAGAAATGAAATAATTCAATCTAGATTTATCGCATTTAATACCTGATACCTTTATACAGATTACCTTTAAGATAGCATGATCGAATACAGAGAAACGAAAATTAATTTTTGTGTTTTAAAAATGATAAGCGTTGACCGCGATTTGAACCTTGAACCTTCGCTCAAAAGTCAGATACTACCACTGCATCAAGTAATTGTTTATTTATTAAGCATAACAATGTTATGTAAAATAAGTAATATAAAAAAATAAAGTCTATTCTTTACTGAAGTCATGAAAGACATTTTTTTATTTATTTTTTAAAAGAAGTATGTTAAGATCAAGTGTTTAAAAAAACTGTTAAAACACTGTTTAAAAAAATGTATTTGACCTTGAGTGGATGAGTAAAAACTATATTATTAAATATTGTAAATTTAAACAAGATATATAAATATACTATATAGGGAGAGTGTGAACTAATAGTAGGAACTTAAAAAAGATCAACTAACAGCCTGCACCAGTCCACTGTTGGACGTAGGCCTCCCCCACGAAGCGCTACCTAGTCCGATCTTCGGCTTCAGGCATCCAGTTTCTGCCAGACGCGCTAAGCAGATCGTCGCACCATCTGAAAAAAGATATAATACGACGATACAAAAAATGTAGGAAGACTCTATTAAAATAATCATTTAATTTATTTATTTATTTAACACTTTATTGTACACAAAACAGGAAATGCAAAAATTAAAAGGAAAGAAGATGTACAAGAGCGAGCTTAACTCAAAATTGAGTTTTATTCCAGCAAACCCAGGAGTGAAAGAGAGATAAGATAAGCTGTGAGGATAGAAATAAGTGTACAACAACAAAATATAATAATAATATACTTAACAATACATACTATATAAAACCATACATATATAAAAATATAAATAATGATAATATATAATATAATACTATATAAATAAGAGGATACATATATATAATATACACATAAATATTTCATCAATAGTTCTCTTCTAATAATCATTTTCATTTATTATCATAAAAACTATAACTTTGTTATTTTGCGAAGTTTATTTCTCCGTGTATAGTTTAATGAGCCATATGTCTTCTTGTAGTCGCACCAGAGTGGCGAGCTATGCTCGACTTCCATAAAGTCGTATGTTTACAACTAGTTCACATTGACAACATTCCGTCACTCGGTACGACTAGTGCCGGGTGTGGAGTGACAACAGTTTGTTATACATAAAATGGGATAAATTGAGGTATGAATATATTTTATTAAAGTGAACCCTATTGCGATTTGAAACTCGATAAAAGGAGAAAGTGACACTAAAAAGAGACACTAAAAAGAGTCACTAAAGAGACATTAAAAAGACACTAAAAAGAGTCACTAACAAGAGACACTAAAAAAGACACTAAAAAGAGACACTAAAAGCGACACTAAAAGAGACACTAAAAGACACACTAAAAGAGACACTAAAAGAGACACTAAAAAGAGACACTAAAAAGAGTCACTAAAGAGACATTAAAAAGACACTAAAAAGAGTCACTAACAAGAGACACTAAAAAAGACACTAAAAAGAGACACTAAAAGCGACACTAAAAGAGACACTAAAAGAGACACTAAAAGAGACACTAAAAGAGACACTAAAAAGAGACACTAAAAAGAGACACTAAAAAGAGTCACTAAAGAGACACTAAAAAAGACACTAAAAAGAGACACTAAAAGCGACACTAAAAGAGACACTAAAAAGAGACACTAAAAAGAGTCACTAAAAAGAGACACTAAAAAAGACACTAAAAAGAGACACTAAAAGCGACTCTAAATGAGACACTAAAAGAGACACTAAAAGAGACACTAAAAGAGACACGTAAAAAGACACTAAAAAGAGACACTAAAAGCGACACTAAAAGAGACACTAAAAGAGACACTAAAAGCGACACTAAAAGAGACACTAAAAGCGACACTAAAAGCGACACTAAAAGAGACACTAAAAGAGACACTAAAAAAGACACTAAAAAGAGACACTAAAAGCGACACTAAAAGAGACACTAAAAGAGACACTAAAAGAGACACTAAAAGAGACACTAAAAGCGACACTAAAAGAGACACTGAAAAGAGACACTAAAAAAGACACTAAAAAGAGACTAAAAGCGACACTAAAAGAGACACTAAAAAGAGACACTAAAAAGAGACACTAAAAAGACACTAAAAAGAGACACTAAAAGTAACACTAAAAGAGATACTAAAAGAGACACTAAAAGAGACACTAAAAAGAGACACTAAAAAGAGACATTAAAAAAAGACGACACTAAAAAGAGACACTAAAAAGAGACATTAAAAAAAGACGACACTAAAAAGAGACACTAAAAAGAGACATTAAAAAAAGACGACACTAAAAAGGGAAGTCATTCTGCAATTAGGCATTCTGTAGATGTTTTCATAAATATTTATTAAAAACGACAATAGCTGCTGATTGTAATTTCTGTTTCGATCTGCGTTCGTGGGTTCGATTCTTTCAACCATTATCCTATAGATATAAACCGCAATTTCCTAACATAAGCTGTCGGTGAATTTGTCAAGGTTATAGAGGTCAACGGTAATCACTCAATCTAAGAAACAAATATTTATTGAAAGATCACCAGACACAGAGTTCGAATGGTTACGAAAATCATTAGCATTTTTGTCTTGTTACTTATGTTGGGATATCAATCGTACATTCAAATGTTAATGTCAGAACGATAAAAAGAAAAAAAATAAATGTATTGTGTGTTAAGTGAAGAAATATTTAAAGGACAATATTTTTACGATTTTACATTAGTTATACATGTCACTGACTTTTATTATAAATAGTTTTGTTGTTAACAAAAGTATTCGCATCGAAACCTGAAATCTTTTGGTTTATAAATCAATTTGTAAACTAATTGTTTTAACCCTTGAATGCGAGAATTTTGACATTGCTTTAAAATATATTTTTGAAGTGAAATCTTCTATAGCCGCGTTACACAACTCTAGTTAGAGAAATGCTTAAGTTATATCTATAGCTATGAATATGGTTATAGACATACTTTAAACACAGTTAATGCGCGCGCAGCTGCCTACGTACACGCATCACGCCAACACATTGTATATACCCGATCGTATGTGTTGGACGCTTCATGGATGGATAGTTTTGTGAGTCGCGTCAGCAACATGCTGTAGTAATAGCAGCATATCTGTAGCTACCATCCTCACGTGTTATATAATTTAGTGTTGTGTACATCTATACAAATAAATATTTTTTTGTACGTGTTAAATTTCTGTATGTATACTTTGCGTTGTTCTTTATATTGTGTTTTAATTTGATTACTTCAATTGTTGAATTGTCAGATCATTGTGCAGTACAACAGTGTGCACAATGATCTGACAATATGTTATTAATATTACAATTTTTCAAATAAAAATTTGAAATTTCAAAATACATTTTTAAGTTCTTACTTTTGTCGGTAGTCCTCGTGACTGCCTCCTTTTTGTAAAATTATTTCAGAATGTATAACGTACAGAGAAACTAATTAAACAAATATATGTAGTATTGACTTAAGCAACCGAAAATGAAAAAACTTATCGAACTATGCAATGTAAAAATAATCAGGCGTAAATTAAAAAGTCAAAGCGAATAAAAATTTGTAATTCTTTGTTTATTCTTCTTTTTTTCTTTGATGGCAACCAGTTACAACTATTATGCCAGTGACAAGTAAAATATTTTAACATCAAATCTCTTTAAATAAAACTTATCACGTTTCATTTCTTGTTAAATGGTGGCCATTCTACCAAAACCTTTATGGACTTTTGCAGTCAACTTAAAAAGTCACGATACACGCATTTATTTCATATCACTTCACTTATAAGTCTTAATTGAACTATATTGTTTCGCTTCTTAGCGTCGATATATTGTCTCGACGCTAAGAAGCGATTCTGAAAACAGTAACTTCAATGAACCAAGTATTTAATGTAAATTAAACGACAAATAAAAAACTTTTGATTGATTGAGTATGTAGAATATTCAGCTTTACCTCGTTGTTATTGCATTTGTCATAATGACGCATATTCACTTAATAAAGAAGTACAGCCCTTCAAACGTCTCTTTATGGTAATCTGTTCTAGAATGCATTTTTCTAATAAAAGGCAAGTGTTGGAACCAAATATATTTTTATGTTTATTTATAACAGTAATAGCTGATTAATGGAGTAGGGCGTTACTTTGACGAAATCTATGACTGTGTGCACGGTCAGAATTTTTTTGTACCTAAGATCCGCGACAAGCAAACAAAAATATAACAATGTGTGTTTTTTACAGGAAGAAGTGGATTTACGGAGAACTTAAAGTAAATATTACCGAAAAACCGCCGTCAGAATCACCACTCTTAATAAATGGATATATTCTGACTTTTTAAAGTTGACTGCAAAAATCCATGGAAGGTTTTGGTAGAATGGCTACCATTTTATTAAGTCGTAACATGACAAGTTGACTGGTATGTTTCAAGATATTTGATGTTGTCATATTTTATTTGACACTGGCGTAATAGTTATAGATATTTGCTATCAAGTAAAAAGAAAAATACGCACTTTTTTATGTATTTTTTATCTGTTTATGTATTTAAAACCGTACTTCAGTTTGGTAAGAAGATAAATATAATATAAAAAAAAATCAATATCTTCAACTGAATGGAAATCATTCAATCATTAATTGAAGTCGCGCGAATAAAGTTAAAGAATTCGCAATGCAATCGTGACGGACAAGTTGAAAAGCCTACTTGTTGTTTTTGAAGTGTAGAATGTTAGACAAAAACCATCGTAATCCGTAAAAAACACATATTCTTATATTTCTATTTTTGTTTGCTTATCGCGGATGTTAGCTAAGTAAAAATTCTGACTGTCCACACACTTATCGATTTCCGCAAATAGAAAAAATACGCACTTTTTTATGTATTTTTTGTGTACGTATTTTAGACCGTACTTCAGTTTGGTAAGAAGATAAATATAAAAAAAATCAATATCTTCATCTAAATGGAAACCATTCAATCAATAATTGAAATCGCGCGAAAGTTTCAGGTGTACTATAAAGTTAAATGAAGAATTCGCAATGCAATCGTGACGGACAAGTTGAAAAACCTGCTTGCCGTGTTCGAAGTGTAGAATGTAATGGGGGGTTTAACAAAAGGCGTTTGTTGGACAAAAACCATCGTAATCCGTGCGTAACAGTGTCAAGGAAAGGCAGTCACATTCGACGCGAGTGGGCACAGACCGCCGTCCAGCGCTTTTACTTTCGTCCCGGAGAAAGTGGCGTCAGCAGCGTCATGATTATTACGTAAACCTTTGTATCGGACGCGGAATAAATGTGTTGATTTTTTTGCGTAGCGTTTGGGTACTGACAAAACTTTAAGAAACCTCGTTATGAGGAATATGACGCATTTTATTTTATACACTCTTCACAGAGTGGACAGTCAAAAGTTTTACTTAGCTAAGATCCGCGACAAGCAAAACAATAACAGAAAATGAACTATGTGTGTTTTTCTGCTGGATGAAGTGGATTTATTTGGAACTTAAACCAAAAATTAATATACACACATACATACGTATATATATATATATATATATATATATATATATATATATATATATATATATATATATATATATATATATATACACACACATAAATATAGATTAACCGTAAGTAATAAACGAATAGATAAAAAGATACAAAAGTATTTATAAAGATAGTTAGTGATAGGGGATGATACTTTTCTTTTCGGCGAGTTATACGGCAGTGGAATACCACGGAGCACTCCCCATGGTGAAAGCGTGTTATCTGTTACAGTATCAATAAGTATTTTTGTAAAGAAGGATATAGAGTGAAGATATTTTTCTTCATGACAGCTCTGCTGGGGCTGACCTCCATCCTCCCTTGCGGCTCGTGGGATTCACTAAGACGAATTTAATATACCTAATTTGTCGAAAATGACGGCGACGTGGTTCGCCACCCGTCATGTCCTGATTCTCACGAGGGCGAAAAGCGACCAATGACGAGCCGTTTCGCTGCGATGAATGGCAGCGGATGGAGCTCTGTGGTCTCTGCCAACCCCTGCGGGGGATAGGCGTGAATATATATAAAAAAATAATATTTTTCTTTTTAAAGAAATATATATATATATATATATATATATATATATATATATATATATATATATATATATATATATATATATATATATATATATATATATATATATATATATATATATATATATATATATATATATATATATATATATATATTATATATTAGGTGTACAAATAAGTTTCCGCGTTTTGTCAAAAGATGGCCCCACCAGAAGGTTATGGAGAAATTGTCAGATGTAAAACGTAATATCCCAAGTTTAGTCATCTGGCAACACCATAACCTTAAAGTACTAGTGATTCCGTATCAGCATCACGTAATTTTTTTCGTGCAAAAATGTCAAGTTTTATTCCGAATAAGCATCATTTGCGGGAACTTTTGATTTACTTCTTTAATGTGAAAAAATCTGCAGCTGAGGCGCATCGATTGCTTCTAGAAGCATATGGTGAAGCTGCTTTAAGTGAGAGAAGTTGTCAGGAATGGTTTCAAAAGTTTAAGAACGGTGAGTTTGACGTTAAAGACAAAGAACGCAGTGGAAGGCCGAAAGTGTACGAAGACATGGAATTAGAAGTACTATTGGAGGAAGATTCGTCCCAAACGCAAAAAGAACTTGCACTTACTCTACAAGTGACTCAACAAGCAATTTCACATCGTTTAAAATCGTTAGGAATGATTCAAAAACAAGGAAATTGGGTTCCATATGAACTAAAGCCGAGAGACGTTGAACGCCGATTATGCATGAGTGAAATGCTGCTTGCCAGGAATAAAAAAAAGAGTTTTTTGCATCGTATAGTCACTGGTGACGAAAAATGGATTCACTACGATAATCCAAAGAAGAGAAAGTCATGGGTTAAGCCCGGCGAACCATCAACATCGACAGCTAAGCCGAATATTCATGGAAAAAAACTCATGCTGTGTATTTGGTGGGATCAGCTTGGTGTCGTGTATTATGAATTGCTGAAACCAAGCGAAACCATTACTGGAGCTCTCTACCGAACACAATTGATGAGATTGAGTCGGGCACTTAAGGAAAAACGCGCCCATTACTACTCCAGACACGACAAAATTATTTTACACGATAATGCTCGTCCACATGTTGCGGCGCCGGTAAAAACATACTTGGAAACACTCAACTGGGAAGTTTTACCCCACCCGCCGTATTCACCAGACTTAGCCCCTTCTGATTATCACCTGTTCCGGTCGATGGCACATGGTCTGTCTGAGCAGCGCTTCACATCATATGAAGACACCAAAAATTGGGTAGATTTGTGGATAGCGTCAAAAGATGAAGAGTTTTTTCGACGGGTATCCGAATGTTGCCAGAAAGATGGGGAAAAGTAGTGGCAAATGATGGAAAATACTTTGAATAAAACGTAATGTACTTTTCCTTTACAATAAATTCCTAATTTTTTATAAAAAACTGCGGAAACTTATT